>CM074719.1:596890480-597153996 GCA_037306005.1 Rhinophrynus dorsalis
GCTTTCTTTTGATACCACAATTATATGAATACCTCATTGTTTAATTTGATTAAAATAGAAAAAAAGAGGAAAAAAATTGAAAAAAAACAACATTTTGCTTATATTTTCGTGTCAGGATTTGCATACAATTAGTTTATGACAAAAAAATACCCCTAAATATATTCATTTGCTTCTCCTGAATATAAGAGTACCCCATATGCCTAGTATTTCAATCACTTCCTCACATTTACAAGGTAAATATTACAAGATGGATGCCATTATTTCCAACTTGTAATTTCTCAACAATTGGCATGTGAGCATCATAGCTTAGCTGACGGTGCCAGAACAAAAAATGTCCCACAAAGGTATATGTTTCTGAAAACTACACAACATAAAGTAAATAATCAGGAGAATTTTGGAGTTTTTCATGCAGCTATTTTTCCAGAAAAAATTTTCAAAATTGTGGTAATATTTTGTTTTTTTGCAGTTTTCACACTTACATTTCAATACTACTGTTGATATGAAGCACATGATAGGTGAAGATTTTTAAAAATGCATTGTTTAGTGTTCAGCTCCTTCTTCTGAGTACGGCAATACCCCATATGCATAGGTTTCTCAAGGTTTGGGAGAGCTACGGGGCCAAAATTGGAACATGCGCGTTTCCAGTTTCACACTTTGAATTTTCACAGCTTGCATCACTGGTGCCATGTCTCATTTGGGGCTGTGTAACAGTGCTCCACTCTAAGATTTCCCCCCAAAAGTATATATTTTTGGAAAGTAGACACCCCAGGCTTTCATTTTATGTATGTTTTCAATTTTTTTACGCAGCCATTTTACCACCAATCGCTCATAAATCTTAACGTACGTTAAAAAAACAGCGTTTTTCACACTTGCACTTCAATGTTGATGTGAATTTCAAGCACATGATAGGTGAAGATTTTTAAAAATGCATTGTTTAGTGTTCAGCTCCTTCTTCTGAGTACGGCAATACCCCATATGCATAGGTTTCTCAAGGTTTGGGAGAGCTACGGGGCCAAAATTGGAACATGCGCGTTTCCAGTTTCACACTTTGAATTTTCACAGCTTGCATCACTGGTGCCATGTCTCATTTGGGGCTGTGTAACAGTGCTCCACTCAAAGATTTCCCCCCAAAAGTATATATTTTTGGAAAGTAGACACCCCAGGCTTTCATTTTATGTATGTTTTCAATTTTTTTACGCAGCCATTTTACCACCAATCGCTCGTAAATCTTAACGTAAGTTAAAAAAAACAGCGTTTTTCACACTTGCACTTCAATGTTGATGTGAATTTCAAGCACATGATAGGTGAAGATTTTTAAAAATGCATTGTTTAGTGTTCAGCTCCTTCTTCTGAGTACGGCAATACCCCATATGCATAGGTTATTCAAGGTTTGCGGGAGCTATGGGGCCCAAATTGGAACATGCGCGTTTCCAGTTTCACACTTTGAATTTTCACAGCTTGCATCACTGGTGCCATGTCTCATTTGGGGCTGTGTAACAGTGCTCCACTCTAAGATTTCCCCCCAAAAGTATATATTTTTGGAAAGTAGACACCCCAGGCTTTCATTTTATGTATGTTTTCAATTTTTTTACGCAGCCATTTTACCACCAATCGCTCGTAAATCTTGACGTAAGTTAAAAAAACAGCGTTTTTCACACTTGCACTTCAATGTTGATGTGAATTTCAAGCACATGATAGGTGAAGATTTTTAAAAATGCATTGTTTAGTGTTCAGCTCCTTCTTCTGAGTACGGCAATACCCCATATGCATAGGTTTCTCAAGGTTTGGGAGAGCTACGGGGCCAAAATTGGAACATGCGCGTTTCCAGTTTCACACTTTGAATTTTCACAGCTTGCATCACTGGTGCCATGTCTCATGTGGGGCTGTGTAACAGTGCTCCACTCTAAGATTTCCCCCCAAAAGTATATATTTTTGGAAAGTAGACACCCCAGGCTTTCATTTTATGTATGTTTTCAATTTTTTTACGCAGCCATTTTACCACCAATCGCTCGTAAATCTTGACGTAAGTTAAAAAAACAGCGTTTTTCACACTTGCACTTCAATGTTGATGTGAATTTCAAGCACATGATAGGTGAAGATTTTTAAAAATGCATTGTTTAGTGTTCAGCTCCTTCTTCTGAGTACGGCAATACCCCATATGCATAGGTTTCTCAAGGTTTGGGAGAGCTACGGGGCCAAAATTGGAAAATGCGCGTTTCCAGTTTCACACTTTGAATTTTCACAGCTTGCATCACTGGTGCCATGTCTCATTTGGGGCTGTGTAACAGTGCTCCACTCTAAGATTTCCCCCCAAAAGTATATATTTTTGGAAAGTAGACACCCCAGGCTTTCATTTTATGTATGTTTTCAATTTTTTTACGCAGCCATTTTACCACCAATCGCTCGTAAATCTTGACGTAAGTTAAAAAAACAGCGTTTTTCACACTTGCACTTCAATGTTGATGTGAATTTCAAGCACATGATAGGTGAAGATTTTTAAAATGCATTGTTTAGTGTTCAGCTCCTTCTTCTGAGTACGGCAATACCCCATATGCATAGGTTTCTCAAGGTTTGGGAGAGCTACGGGGCCAAAATTGGAACATGCGCGTTTCCAGTTTCACACTTTGAATTTTCACAGCTTGCATCACTGGTGCCATGTCTCATTTGGGGCTGTGTAACTGTGCTCCACTCAAAGATTTCCCCCCAAAAGTATATATTTTTGGAAAGTAGACACCCCAGGCTTTCATTTTATGTATGTTTTCAATTTTTTTACGCAGCCATTTTACCACCAATCGCTCGTAAATCTTAACGTAAGTTAAAAAAAACAGCGTTTTTCACACTTGCACTTCAATGTTGATGTGAATTTCAAGCACATGATAGGTGAAGATTTTTAAACATGCATTGTTTAGTGTTCAGCTCCTTCTTCTGAGTACGGAAATACCCCATATGCATAGGTTATTCAAGGTTTGCGGGAGCTATGGGGCCCAAATTGGAACATGCGCGTTTCCAGTTTCACACTTTGAATTTTCACAGCTTGCATCACTGGTGCCATGTCTCATTTGGGGCTGTGTAACAGTGCTCCACTCTAAGATTTCCCCCAAAAGTATATATTTTTGGAAAGTAGACACCCCAGGCTTTCATTTTATGTATGTTTTCAATTTTTTTACGCAGCCATTTTACCACCAATCGCTCGTAAATCTTGACGTAAGTTAAAAAAACAGCGTTTTTCACACTTGCACTTCAATGTTGATGTGAATTTCAAGCACATGATAGGTGAAGATTTTTAAAAATGCATTGTTTAGTGTTCAGCTCCTTCTTCTGAGTACGGCAATACCCCATATGCATAGGTTTCTCAAGGTTTGGGAGAGCTACGGGGCCAAAATTGGAACATGCGCGTTTCCAGTTTCACACTTTGAATTTTCACAGCTTGCATCACTGGTGCCATGTCTCATGTGGGGCTGTGTAACAGTGCTCCACTCTAAGATTTCCCCCCAAAAGTATATATTTTTGGAAAGTAGACACCCCAGGCTTTCATTTTATGTATGTTTTCAATTTTTTTACGCAGCCATTTTACCACCAATCGCTCGTAAATCTTGACGTAAGTTAAAAAAACAGCGTTTTTCACACTTGCACTTCAATGTTGATGTGAATTTCAAGCACATGATAGGTGAAGATTTTTAAAAATGCATTGTTTAGTGTTCAGCTCCTTCTTCTGAGTACGGCAATACCCCATATGCATAGGTTTCTCAAGGTTTGGGAGAGCTACGGGGCCAAAATTGGAACATGCGCGTTTCCAGTTTCACACTTTGAATTTTCACAGCTTGCATCACTGGTGCCATGTCTCATTTGGGGCTGTGTAACAGTGCTCCACTCTAAGATTTCCCCCCAAAAGTATATATTTTTGGAAAGTAGACACCCCAGGCTTTCATTTTATGTATGTTTTCAATTTTTTTACGCAGCCATTTTACCACCAATCGCTCGTAAATCTTGACGTAAGTTAAAAAAACAGCGTTTTTCACACTTGCACTTCAATGTTGATGTGAATTTCAAGCACATGATAGGTGAAGATTTTTAAAATGCATTGTTTAGTGTTCAGCTCCTTCTTCTGAGTACGGCAATACCCCATATGCATAGGTTTCTCAAGGTTTGGGAGAGCTACGGGGCCAAAATTGGAACATGCGCGTTTCCAGTTTCACACTTTGAATTTTCACAGCTTGCATCACTGGTGCCATGTCTCATTTGGGGCTGTGTAACAGTGCTCCACTCTAAGATTTCCCCCCAAAAGTATATATTTTTGGAAAGTAGACACCCCAGGCTTTCATTTTATGTATGTTTTCAATTTTTTTACGCAGCCATTTTACCACCAATCGCTCGTAAATCTTGACGTAAGTTAAAAAAACAGCGGTTTTCACACTTGCACTTCAATGTTGATGTGAATTTCAAGCACATGATAGGTGAAGATTTTTAAAAATGCATTGTTTAGTGTTCAGCTCCTTCTTCTGAGTACGGCAATACCCCATATGCATAGGTTTCTCAAGGTTTGGGAGAGCTACGGGGCCAAAATTGGAACATGCGCGTTTCCAGTTTCACACTTTGAATTTTCACAGCTTGCATCACTGGTGCCATGTCTCATTTGGGGCTGTGTAACAGTGCTCCACTCTAAGATTTCCCCCCAAAAGTATATATTTTTGGAAAGTAGACACCCCAGGCTTTCATTTTATGTATGTTTTCAATTTTTTTACGCAGCCATTTTACCACCAATCGCTCGTAAATCTTGACGTAAGTTAAAAAAACAGCGTTTTTCACACTTGCACTTCAATGTTGATGTGAATTTCAAGCACATGATAGGTGAAGATTTTTAAAAATGCATTGTTTAGTGTTCAGCTCCTTCTTCTGAGTACGGCAATACCCCATATGCATAGGTTTCTCAAGGTTTGGGAGAGCTACGGGGCCAAAATTGGAACATGCGCGTTTCCAGTTTCACACTTTGAATTTTCACAGCTTGCATCACTGGTGCCATGTCTCATTTGGGGCTGTGTATCAGTGCTCCACTCTAAGATTTCCCCCCAAATGTATATATTTTTGGAAAGTAGACACCCCAGGCTTTCATTTTATGTATGTTTTCAATTTTTTTACGCAGCCATTTTACCACCAATCGCTCGTAAATCTTGACGTAAGTTAAAAAAACAGCGTTTTTCACACTTGCACTTCAATGTTGATGTGAATTTCAAGCACATGATAGGTGAAGATTTTTAAAAATGCATTGTTTAGTGTTCAACTCCTTCTTCTGAGTACGGCAATACCCCATATGCATAGGTTTCTCAAGGTTTGGGAGAGCTACGGGGCCAAAATTGGAACATGCGCGTTTCCAGTTTCACACTTTGAATTTTCACAGCTTGTATCACTGGTGCCATGTCTCATTTGGGGCTGTGTAACAGTGCTCCACTCTAAGATTTCCCCCCAAAAGTATATATTTTTGGAAAGTAGACACCCCAGGCTTTCATTTTATGTATGTTTTCAATTTTTAAGCAGCCATTTTACCACCAATCGCTCATAAATCTTAACGTACGTTAAAAAAACAGCGTTTTTCACACTTGCACTTCAATGTTGATGTGAATTTCAAGCACATGATAGGTGAAGATTTTTAAAAATGCATTGTTTAGTGTTCAGCTCCTTCTTCTGAGTACGGCAATACCCCATATGCATAGGTTTCTCAAGGTTTGGGAGAGCTACGGGGCCAAAATTGGAACATGCGCGTTTCCAGTTTCACACTTTGAATTTTCACAGCTTGCATCACTGGTGCCATGTCTCATTTGGGGCTGTGTAACAGTGCTCCACTCAAAGATTTCCCCCCAAAAGTATATATTTTTGGAAAGTAGACACCCCAGGCTTTCATTTTATGTATGTTTTCAATTTTTTTACGCAGCCATTTTACCACCAATCGCTCGTAAATCTTAACGTAAGTTAAAAAAAACAGCGTTTTTCACACTTGCACTTCAATGTTGATGTGAATTTCAAGCACATGATAGGTGAAGATTTTTAAAAATGCATTGTTTAGTGTTCAGCTCCTTCTTCTGAGTACGGCAATACCCCATATGCATAGGTTTCTCAAGGTTTGGGAGAGCTACGGGGCCAAAATTGGAACATGCGCGTTTCCAGTTTCACACTTTGAATTTTCACAGCTTGCATCACTGGTGCCATGTCTCATTTGGGGCTGTGTAACAGTGCTCCACTCTAAGATTTCCCCCCAAAAGTATATATTTTTGGAAAGTAGACACCCCAGGCTTTCATTTTATGTATGTGTTCAATTTTTTTACGCTGCCATTTTACCACCAATCGCTCGTAAATCTTGACGTAAGTTAAAAAAACAGCGTTTTACACACTTGCACTTCAATGTTTATGTGAATTTCAAGCACATGATAGGTGAAGATTTTTAAAAATGCATTGTTTAGTGTTCAGCTCCTTCTTCTGAGTACGGCAATACCCCATATGCATAGGTTTCTCAAGGTTTGAGAGAGCTACGGGGCCAAAATTGGAACATGCGCGTTTCCAGTTTCACACTTTGAATTTTCACAGCTTGCATCACTGGTGCCATGTCTCATTTGGGGCTGTGTAACTGTGCTCCACTCAAAGATTTCCCCCCAAAAGTATATATTTTTGGAAAGTAGACACCCCAGGCTTTCATTTTATGTATGTTTTCAATTTTTTTACGCAGCCATTTTACCACCAATCGCTCGTAAATCTTAACGTAAGTTAAAAAAAACAGCGTTTTTCACACTTGCACTTCAATGTTGATGTGAATTTCAAGCACATGATAGGTGAAGATTTTTAAACATGCATTGTTTAGTGTTCAGCTCCTTCTTCTGAGTACGGAAATACCCCATATGCATAGGTTATTCAAGGTTTGCGGGAGCTATGGGGCCCAAATTGGAACATGCGCGTTTCCAGTTTCACACTTTGAATTTTCACAGCTTGCATCACTGGTGCCATGTCTCATTTGGGGCTGTGTAACAGTGCTCCACTCTAAGATTTCCCCCCAAAAGTATATATTTTTGGAAAGTAGACACCCCAGGCTTTCATTTTATGTATGTTTTCAATTTTTTTACGCAGCCATTTTACCACCAATCGCTCGTAAATCTTGACGTAAGTTAAAAAAACAGCGTTTTTCACACTTGCACTTCAATGTTTATGTGAATTTCAAGCACATGATAGGTGAAGATTTTTAAAAATGCATTGTTTAGTGTTCAGCTCCTTCTTCTGAGTACGGCAATACCCCATATGCATAGGTTTCTCAAGGTTTGAGAGAGCTACGGGGCCAAAATTGGAACATGCGCGTTTCCAGTTTCACACTTTGAATTTTCACAGCTTGCATCACTGGTGCCATGTCTCATTTGGGGCTGTGTAACTGTGCTCCACTCAAAGATTTCCCCCCAAAAGTATATATTTTTGGAAAGTAGACACCCCAGGCTTTCATTTTATGTATGTTTTCAATTTTTTTACGCAGCCATTTTACCACCAATCGCTCGTAAATCTTAACGTAAGTTAAAAAAAACAGCGTTTTTCACACTTGCACTTCAATGTTGATGTGAATTTCAAGCACATGATAGGTGAAGATTTTTAAACATGCATTGTTTAGTGTTCAGCTCCTTCTTCTGAGTACGGAAATACCCCATATGCATAGGTTATTCAAGGTTTGCGGGAGCTATGGGGCCCAAATTGGAACATGCGCGTTTCCAGTTTCACACTTTGAATTTTCACAGCTTGCATCACTGGTGCCATGTCTCATTTGGGGCTGTGTAACAGTGCTCCACTCTAAGATTTCCCCCCAAAAGTATATATTTTTGGAAAGTAGACACCCCAGGCTTTCATTTTATGTATGTTTTCAATTTTTTTACGCAGCCATTTTACCACCAATCGCTCGTAAATCTTGACGTAAGTTAAAAAAACAGCGTTTTTCACACTTGCACTTCAATGTTTATGTGAATTTCAAGCACATGATAGGTGAAGATTTTTAAAAATGCATTGTTTAGTGTTCAGCTCCTTCTTCTGAGTACGGCAATACCCCATATGCATAGGTTTCTCAAGGTTTGAGAGAGCTACGGGGCCAAAATTGGAACATGCGCGTTTCCAGTTTCACACTTTGAATTTTCACAGCTTGCATCACTGGTGCCATGTCTCATTTGGGGCTGTGTAACTGTGCTCCACTCTAAGATTTCCCCCCAAAAGTATATATTTTTGGAAAGTAGACACCCCAGGCTTTCATTTTATGTATGTTTTCAATTTTTTTACGCAGCCATTTTACCACCAATCGCTCGTAAATCTTAACGTAAGTTAAAAAAAACAGCGTTTTTCACACTTGCACTTCAATGTTGATGTGAATTTCAAGCACATGATAGGTGAAGATTTTTAAACATGCATTGTTTAGTGTTCAGCTCCTTCTTCTGAGTACGGAAATACCCCATATGCATAGGTTATTCAAGGTTTGCGGGAGCTATGGGGCCCAAATTGGAACATGCGCGTTTCCAGTTTCACACTTTGAATTTTCACAGCTTGCATCACTGGTGCCATGTCTCATTTGGGGCTGTGTAACAGTGCTCCACTCTAAGATTTCCCCCCAAAAGTATATATTTTTGGAAAGTAGACACCCCAGGCTTTCATTTTATGTATGTTTTCAATTTTTTTACGCAGCCATTTTACCACCAATCGCTCGTAAATCTTGACGTAAGTTAAAAAAACAGCGTTTTTCACACTTGCACTTCAATGTTTATGTGAATTTCAAGCACATGATAGGTGAAGATTTTTAAAAATGCATTGTTTAGTGTTCAGCTCCTTCTTCTGAGTACGGCAATACCCCATATGCATAGGTTTCTCAAGGTTTGAGAGAGCTACGGGGCCAAAATTGGAACATGCGCGTTTCCAGTTTCACACTTTGAATTTTCACAGCTTGCATCACTGGTGCCATGTCTCATTTGGGGCTGTGTAACTGTGCTCCACTCAAAGATTTCCCCCCAAAAGTATATATTTTTGGAAAGTAGACACCCCAGGCTTTCATTTTATGTATGTTTTCAATTTTTTTACGCAGCCATTTTACCACCAATCGCTCGTAAATCTTAACGTAAGTTAAAAAAAACAGCGTTTTTCACACTTGCACTTCAATGTTGATGTGAATTTCAAGCACATGATAGGTGAAGATTTTTAAACATGCATTGTTTAGTGTTCAGCTCCTTCTTCTGAGTACGGAAATACCCCATATGCATAGGTTATTCAAGGTTTGCGGGAGCTATGGGGCCCAAATTGGAACATGCGCGTTTCCAGTTTCACACTTTGAATTTTCACAGCTTGCATCACTGGTGCCATGTCTCATTTGGGGCTGTGTAACAGTGCTCCACTCTAAGATTTCCCCCCAAAAGTATATATTTTTGGAAAGTAGACACCCCAGGCTTTCATTTTATGTATGTTTTCAATTTTTTTACGCAGCCATTTTACCACCAATCGCTCGTAAATCTTGACGTAAGTTAAAAAAACAGCGTTTTTCACACTTGCACTTCAATGTTGATGTGAATTTCAAGCACATGATAGGTGAAGATTTTTAAAAATGCATTGTTTAGTGTTCAGCTCCTTCTTCTGAGTACGGCAATACCCCATATGCATAGGTTTCTCAAGGTTTGGGAGAGCTACGGGGCCAAAATTGGAACATGCGCGTTTCCAGTTTCACACTTTGAATTTTCACAGCTTGCATCACTGGTGCCATGTCTCATTTGGGGCTGTGTAACAGTGCTCCACTCTAAGATTTCCCCCCAAAAGTATATATTTTTGGAAAGTAGACACCCCAGGCTTTCATTTTATGTATGTTTTCAATTTTTTTACGCAGCCATTTTACCACCAATCGCTCGTAAATCTTGACGTAAGTTAAAAAAACAGCGTTTTTCACACTTGCACTTCAATGTTGATGTGAATTTCAAGAACATGATAGGTGAAGATTTTTAAAAATGCATTGTTTAGTGTTCAGCTCCTTCTTCTGAGTACGGCAATACCCCATATGCATAGGTTTCTCAAGGTTTGGGAGAGCTACGGGGCCCAAATTGGAACATGCGCGTTTCCAGTTTCACACTTTGAATTTTCACAGCTTGCATCACTGGTGCCATGTCTCATTTGGGGCTGTGTAACAGTGCTCCACTCTAAGATTTCCCCCCAAAAGTATATATTTTTGGAAAGTAGACACCCCAGGCTTTCATTTTATGTATGTTTTCAATTTTGTTACGCAGCCATTTTACCACCAATCGCTCGTAAATCTTGACGTAAGTTAAAAAAAACAGCGTTTTTCACACTTGCACTTCAATGTTGATGTGAATTTCAAGCACATGATAGGTGAAGATTTTTAAAAATGCATTGTTTAGTGTTCAGCTCCTTCTTCTGAGTACGGCAATACCCCATATGCATAGGTTATTCAAGGTTTGCGGGAGCTATGGGGCCCAAATTGGAACATGCGCGTTTCCAATTTCACACTTTGAATTTTCACAGCTTGCATCACTGGTGCCATGTCTCATTTGGGGCTGTGTAACAGTGCTCCACTCTAAGATTTCCCCCCAAAAGTATATATTTTTGGAAAGTAGACACCCCAGGCTTTCATTTTATGTATGTTTTCAATTTTTTTACGCAGCCATTTTACCACCAATCGCTCGTAAATCTTAACGTAAGTTAAAAAAACAGCGTTTTTCACACTTGCACTTCAATGTTGATGTGAATTTCAAGCACATGATAGGTGAAGATTTTTAAAAATGCATTGTTTAGTGTTCAGCTCCTTCTTCTGAGTATGGCAATACCCCATATGCATAGGTTTCTCAAGGTTTGGGAGAGCTACGGGGCCAAAATTGGAACATGCGCGTTTCCAGTTTCACACTTTGAATTTTCACAGCTTGCATCACTGGTGCCATGTCTCATTTGGGGCTGTGTAACAGTGCTCCACTCAAAGATTTCCCTCCAAAAGTATATATTTTTGGAAAGTAGACACCCCAGGCTTTCATTTTATGTATGTTTTCAATTTTTTTACGCAGCCATTTTACCACCAATCGCTCGTAAATCTTAACGTAAGTTAAAAAAACAGCGTTTTTCACACTTGCACTTCAATGTTGATGTGAATTTCAAGCACATGATAGGTGAAGATTTTTAAAAATGCATTGTTTAGTGTTCAGCTCCTTCTTCTGAGTACGGCAATACCCCATATGCATAGGTTATTCAAGGTTTGCGGGAGCTACAGGGCCCAATTTTGAACAAATATTGAATTTTCAAGTCCTGCTTAACTGGTGCCATTACTCATTTTGGGCTATGTTCCAGTGCTCCACTTTAGGATTTCCCCCCAAAAGTGTATATTTTTGGAAAGTAGACACCTCCAGCTTTCATTTTAGGTGTGTTTTCAAATTTTTTACGCAGCCATTTTACCACCAATCACTCGTAAATCTTGACGTAAGTTAAAAAAACAGCTTTTTTCACACTTTCACTTCAATGTTGATGTGAATTTCAAGCACATGATAGGTGAAGATTTTTAAAAATGCATTGTTTAGTGTTCAGCTCCTTCTTCTGAGTACAGCAATACCCCATATGCATAGGTTTCTCAAGGTTTGGGGGAGCTACAGGGCCCAATTTTGAGCAAAATATTGAATTTTCAAGTCCTGCTTAACTGGTGCCATTACTCATTTTGGGCTAGGTTCCAGTGCTCCACTTTAGGATTTCCCCCCAAAAGTGTATATTTTTGGAAAGTAGACACCTCCAGCTTTCATTTTAGTTGTGTTTTCAAATTTTTTACACAGCCATTTTACCACCACTTTCTCGTAAACTTGACGTAAGTAAAAAAAACAGCGTTTTTTACACTTTGCCTTCAATGTTGATGTGAATTTCAAGCACAGAACAGGTGAAGATTTTATAAACTGCATTGATTAGTGTTCAGCTCCTTCTTCTGAGTACGGCAATACCCCATATGCATAGCTTTCTCATGGTTTGTGGGAGTTACGGGTCCCAAATTGGAACAAGCGCGTTTCCAGGTTCACACTTTGAATCTTCACAGCTTGCGTTACTGGTGCCATTTCTCATTTGGGCTGTGTAACACTGCTCTTTTTTAAGATTTCCCCCCAAAAGTGTATATTTTTTGAAAGTAGACACCCCAGGCTTTCATTTTAGGTGTGTTTTCAAATCTTGCAAACAGCCATTTTACCACCAAGCCTGTGAAAACTTGACGTAAGTAAAAAAATTCAGCATTTTTCACGCTTTGCCTTCAATGTTGATGTGAATTTCAAGCACAGAACAGATGAAGATTTTATAAACTGCATTGATTAGTGTTCGGCTCCTTCTTCTGAGTACGGCAATACCCCATATGCATAGCTTTCTCATGGTTTGTGGGAGTTACGGGTCCCAAATTGGAACAAGCGCGTTTCCAGGTTCACACTTTGAATCTTCACAGCTTGCGTTACTGGTGCCATTTCTCATTTGGGCTGTGTAACACTGCTCTTTTTTAAGATTTCCCCCCAAAAGTGCATATTTTTTGAAAGTAGACACCCCAGGCTTTCATTTTAGGTGTGTTTTCAAATCTTGCAAACAGCCATTTTACCACCAAGCCTGTGAAAACTTGACGTAAGTAAAAAAATTCAGCATTTTTCACGCTTTGCCTTCAATGTTGATGTGAATTTCAAGCACAGAACAGGTGAAGATTTTATAAACTGCATTGATTAGTGTTTGGCTCCTTCTTCTGAGTACGGAAATACCCCATATGGATAGCTTTTTCATGGTTTGTGGGAGCTATGGGTCCCAAATTGGAACATGCGCGTTTCCAGGTTCACACTTTGAATCTTCACAGCTTGCGTTACTGGTGCCATTTCTCATTTGGGCTGTGTAACACTGCTCTTTTTTAAGATTTCCCCCCAAAAGTGTATATTTTTTGAAAGTAGACACCCCAGGCTTTCATTTTAGGTGTGTTTTCAAATCTTGCAAACAGCCATTTTACCACCAAGCCTGTGAAAACTTGACGTAAATAAAAAATTCAGCATTTTTCACGCTTTGCCTTCAATGTTGATGTGAATTTCAAGCACAGAACAGGTGAAGATTTTATAAACTGCATTGATTAGTGTTCGGCTCCTTCTTCTAATTACGGCAATACCCCATATACATAGGTTTGTCGGGGTTTTGGGGGAGCTACTGGGCCCAGTTGGAACATGTTAGTTTCCTTTTACAGACATGCCATTTTTACAGCTGGTGCCTTGTCTCATTTCGGTCTGTTTGGCAATGCTGCAATTAATTTTACCCCCAAAAGTATATTTTGTAGAAGAGTAGACAACCCTGGCTTTCATTCTATTTCCATCTTATCAATTTTTTCGCTGCCACTGTATCACCAATCCCTCCCAAAATCTGCAGTAAGGCAGAGAAACACCATTTTTCACATTTCTATTTTAGTGTTGCTCTGGATTTCAATCAGATGATATTTGCAGATTTTTTTAAATGCTTTACATTAGTGGTGAGTTACATTGTATGAGTACGGCAATGCCCCATATGCATAGGTTTGTCAGGGTTTGGGGGAGCTACTAGGCCCAGTAGGGAACATGTGTGTTTCCATTATCAGAGATAAATTTTGATACTGTTAGATCTAAGGAGGGATGTATTTTGAAAAATAAAAAACAGGATATTTCAGGGGGAAAAAGTGGCCAAATAATAAAAGAACCTTTACAGCACTACTGCATTGTGCCTGAATGGTATTCCTTGAAACAGTCACCAATGCAGAGGCCAGGTTTGGAAGGGCAATCAGGACAGTAAGTGGTGGTGTCTGTCCGTATTCCCTTTCTGTAGCAAACCCTGCAGCGCTTCTGTGGTTTGTTCTTTTGGGGAGTTGGGGGGATTTTATAAATAAAATGTACTAACCCGGGTCTTGGTGGAATTATTTCAGACGCACCTTGAAATAAAAATATGGAAATAAGTTGTAGCTGGTACTGTAAAAAGCTACATCTTTGATTGGGGTTTGCCAGTTTGAAAAGTAAAAATGAATTATGGACAGCAGTCTGCATCAAATAGATGGCAACTTTTTTATACCATGCTCTACACTTCCTCATTGCGAGGTATGGCTGCATTAGTTGATCACTCAGATCAACTCCCCCCATGTTTTTATTATATTCCCTGATGCAGACTGGTTTTCTCATTACCACTGTCCTGCCACGAACAGTGACTGCCACAGATCTGTCCTCATGCATTGTGGTCAGCATGCAGACCTCTTTTTTGTCCCTAAACTTCACTGCCAGCAGCTCCTGTTGGCACAAAGATGAGGACGTCCCAGTTTTTAATTTGGCATCTATGAGTGTTTTGGGAAACTCCCTGCAATTGCGTCTGACAGTGCCACAGGCCACGGTGTCAAAATAAAACAGAGACCTAAATAAAAGGGGGCTGGTGTAATAATTATCAACAAATAATTGATAGCCTTTATTTAATAAGGGGTAAATTAAATCCCAAACTATTTTCCCACTTGTTCCCATAAATTCGGGGCACCCAGGAGGATCAAGTTTGCTGTCCTTGCCCTCATAAATTCTAAAAGCCTGGGTGTAGCCTGTGGCACTTTCGCACAATTTATAAAATTTGACACCAAATTTGGATCGCTTTGAGGGGATGTACTGCTTGAACCCTAACCTGCCTTTGTATTTCATTAGGGATTCATCTACACTAATTTCTTTTTGGGGCATATACACTTGGGCAAACTTTTTCTGTAAATGGCTTATTAGGGGACGAATTTTGTATAGTCTATCATACTGGGGGTGTTCTTTTGGGGGGCACAGGGTATTATCGTTAAGATGCATAAAGTGCAAAATGATTTCAAATCTGGACCTGGTCATAGTCTTGGGGAATATAGGGGTATCACATACTGGGTTTTTGCTCCAGTAGGATCGGATACTGGGCTTTTTTATTATACCCATTGCCATGATTAAGGCCCAGAATTGCTTAAATTCTATGAGGTCTATGGGTTTCCATATTTCTTCCTTAACTACAAAAGCTGTAGGGTTGGCGGCAGTATACTGGGCTGCATACAAGTTGGTTTGGGACACAATTTCCCCTAAAATGTCTTCCCCCAAAAATAAATCAAAAAAATTATCATAATTAAATCCCTCAACATCAGTTTGAATCCCTGGGGTGCCTGTAAATTCTGGTATTTGTGGGCAAAAATTTATTGGGGATACCCATTCATTATGATCAGGAGTGGCTGGTGTTGGGGCATTTCTTTGGCCAGATCTTTTTGCAGGTGCTGGGGCAATTGCCAGGGCAGCTCTTGGGGCAGCACTTGGGGCATTCCTTTTGGCAGATCTTTTGACAGGATTTTTGGCAGATCTTGTGGCAGGATTTGTGGCAGGATTTGTGGCAGGTGCTGGGGCAGGATTTTTGGCAGGTGCTGGGGCAGTTGCCAGGGCAGCTCTTGGGGCAGTGCGTCTTTTCTTAATAGAAGGCCCAGCGTCGTCAGTAGAGCTGCTCTCAGTTTCTGAAAACTGCTCTATTTCAAAATCTGACGCAGTATCTGTTTTCTCTGAGTCAGATGCCAAAAAGGCATATGCCTCTTCAACGCTATAAGCGCGCTGCATTTTGCCCACTAAATTTTTTTTCCTTACTCTAACGCTATCCCTAAACCTAACTCTAACCCTAAAACTTACCCTAACCTACGTATATCTAGAACCTACCTAACCCAAGTAAACTACCTATCTAAACTATACTTATTATATATATATATTTTTTTTTTTATTATTTTTTTGGGGGTTTTTTTGGGTTTTTTTTTTTTTTTTTTTTTTTTTTTTCCCTAAACCTAGATCTGTCCCTAAACCTTTCCCTAACACAAGTCTACACTAAACCTACCCACCTACCTACCTAAACTACCTAAATTATATTTTAAATCAATTTTTAATAAAAAAAAAATAAAAAAAAATAAAAAAAAATTTAAAAAAAATAAAAAAAAAATTCAGAGGATACAAGGGGGATGAGGGGTATCCCACAGATCAGCAGACGCTGATCTGCAGTTTATTGATCACTCTAAAAGTGATCAGATGGGGGGGAACTTGGTGATCACTGTAAAACAGTGATCAAAGGGTTAATTTTATAGTTTAAACTCAGTTTTTTTTTTGCAGGAACTCTGGAACACACTGTCACACGAACTCTCTCTGTCTCTCTCCACCTCAGCAGTGTGCAAGATGGAGGGAGACAGAGATATATGACAGGGACAGTATTTACAAATACTGTCCCTGTCAATCAGCATTTGCAACATGTGATTCGCTCATCAAGCGAATCGCATGTTGCAACAAACTTTTTACTGGTTGTTACTAAGTGTCCCGGTATCGGGACACTTAGTAAGAAGCAGCCCGCGCTCTCCCATCGCTCCGTGCGGCCGCGATGGGAGAGTTTAACCCTTGACGTACCGGGACCGTCAAGGGTCGTTGAATCACATTTACCCTTGACGGTCCTGGTACGTCAAGGGTCGCTAAGGGGTTAATCATGTTTTACATTGCTGGTAGCATGAAATGGGTGGTAGGCAACCTTTAGCTTGACTGCTGTTGGGGACTACAAGTCACATCTTCTTGGTCGGATGGCGCTCCTCTTCTTCTGTAGTACGTCCTCTTGTGTGTTAACCCTTTGAATGCAAAACACTATACAATGCATTGGACACATTTTTTACAGTCAAAGGGTTAATTGTGAGTGTTCTCCGATGCTCCAGCAGCAAAGATAAGAGGGAGCGGATTCAAGCCTGTGGTATCAGAGAACACTGACAATTAACCCTTTGAGTGTACAAAGATGTATCCAATCCATTGTAAAGCGGTCTGCCACTCAAAGGGTTAACACACAAGAGGAGGTAGCACAGAAGAAGATGAGCGCCATCTGAGCAGTGCTACATACCATTCCACCACCAGTCCTCTACAACTGAAAGGGTTACTGAAGTGGTCATGCCTCCTGTTCTCTCCTCAGCCTTTAGCACTCCCTACAAATATACCTGGGAACATTGTGTTGAGGTCTCCCCAGAGAGGGGAGTCCTATGGTGCCACTGGGGAAGAAAACTGAAGCAATTTTCATCAAAAGGGGGCGGGGATTAAATACAAGTGGGGCGGAGTTTAAAAAGGAAAAAAAACAGCTAAGAAACTTAAACATCATTTGGGAACTGTGGGGAGAGCTGTAAATAAATGCCCTAAAGCAAAATGTAATTTACATGTTGTGTTAGACATTTTTACTTAACAAACTAATTTAATTTTCAGAATAATTTATTATAAACAAGCATGTCCACTTAATACCTCAATACAATGAGTGTGAAAGAGTGAGAGAAAATGTGCGAGACACACTGTGACAGACTGTGAGAAGGAGACGGATACTGTGGGGTTTCTATGTATATACTATCTATAATCTGTAATCTAGATATATAAAAGCATAAGCCTCATTGCATAAGGTATGGTACCTCACACACAGAACATAATTTATGTCTCCTCAGAAAACAGACACACATTGCACAGAATGCCTCATTACATATTTTATGTCTCATTAGGAGACTCAACTCCCATTGGGTGATTCAATGGGGAAGTTACTGCTCCCACTGGGTCATTATTTGGGGGCATGTTTATCATACAGGGAGTTGACCCACCCCTTCCAGCCCGCCCACCACTATCCAACTGACAAAAAAAAATATAGCTGCTACTCGCTCCTGAAGTAAGAGATATCAATAACTTCTCCCGGTCCACACACACTCTCACTCAGGATCATGACCCCACACTGTTTCACCTCCCACAGATAATTGTAACCCTTCATACTCTCTGTTTCAGTACGAGGGTGTAATGTTTCCATAAAATACAAACACTCAGGGATAAACTTAATAGCAACTGTTTTATTTAACCTTAGTTAAAGGGATAGTAATGTCAGAAAAAAGTATTCACTATATGGGAAATACAATTAAAAGAGAGTACTTGCACTTTTTCGTATCTCTCAAACCGTTATGGTTTGAGAGATATAGGAAAATAAAGTTCTCTGCTCCCTCCCCTTTCTGATTGATGAGCTGTAAAGCTGTCAGAAGCAGATTCTGGTCACTTGACCAGATGTGGCTCTTCAGCAGCGCTGATATAACAATATCTAAAGATAAATTCTTAATTTGGAATGGTCTACAAAGTGTGCCTGGCTTGCAAGCACACTTTGTAAACCGTTCCAATGAAGTATTTATTTCTAAATAGCGTAATTTCAGCTTTGCTGAAGAGCCTCTGTCTGGTCAAATGACTGGAATCTGCAGTTGTCAGCTAGATGGCAGACTTGAGTAAAACAGACAGTAAAAGGTAACTTTAGCAAGTTATATCTCTCAAACCATAAAGGTCTGAGAGATGAGACTTACATCGATCTTAATCTTTTCTTAATGTCTACAATATTAAATCAACTTAAAATGAACCATTACTATCCCTTTAAGCATCCAGTACGTCCTATTATCTCCGGTATAGACTCCCTCACATGCAATATGTCTGCATATATATAGACGTACATTTGCAGAGATTGGTGTTGGGACTAGATTCTTATGTGAGAGATTCCTCACATTTATTAGAACTTTTAAGTTATATCATTTGGCAAGAGGATTATAAATGGGTCACCATGGAAGTTATGGCACTATATTCGAATATCCCACATGCAGGTAGAGTACTAGCTTCCAGATATTATTTACCGTAAAATCTCGGGTATAATACGCACAATTTTACCCCATTTCACCTTATGTGAAGTGGGGGGTGCGTATTATACACGAGAGTTATTTAAAAAAAAAAAAAAAATTGAGCTGACAGATTCCCTCCCTCCCGCGGCCCAATGCGCTCTGACAATAACGCTTACTTGTCTCCACTGCAGTCCTCGCTGACAATGAGGCTTAGCGTAGGTACTTCCTTCCACTGAAGTACCCATCTTCCCAGCGGGCGGCAAGCTTGCATTTGCCGCCCGCTTCCCTCATGGGCTTTCAGGACCTTCCGCTTCTATTACCATTGGCTGGAGGCGGAAGGTCCTGAAAGCCCATGAGGGAAGCGGGTGGCCAGGGCCGGACTGGGAATACAAAGCAGCCCTGGAAAAAAATGTATGCCAGCCCTATAATTCATTATGATAGTGTGTTAGTGTGTGTTAGTGTCTGTGTTAGCATGTGTGTGTTAGTGTGTCTTTGTGTTAGTGTGTGTGTCAGTGTGTGTATGTGTGTTAGTGTGTGTCAGTGTGTGCGTGTCAGTGTGCTTGTGTGTTAGTGTGTGTGTGGGTTGTGTGTGTGTGTGTATGTGTTAGTGTGTGTGTTTATTAGTGTGTGTGTGTTAGTGTGTGTGTTTATTAGTGTGTGTGTTTATTAGTGTGTGTGTGTTAGTGTGTGTGTTTATTAGTGTGTGTGTTTATTAGTGTGTGTGTTTATTAGTGTGTGTGTGTTAGTGTGTGTGTTTATTAGTGTGTGTGTTTATTAGTGTGTGTGTGTTAGTGTGTGTGTTTATTAGTGTGTGTGTTAGTGTGTGTGTTTATTAGTGTGTGTGTGTGTTAGTGTGTGTGTATGTGTGTATGCATGTGTGTTAGTGTGTATGTTTATTAGTGTGTGTGTGTGTGTGTGTGTGTGTGTGTATATATACAAAGACAGACAGGTACAGATACACACACACACAGCCAGACATGCACACAGGTATGCACACACACACATATATATAAATAATATCTCATAAAAATAACATCTCATCAGATCTGCATAGAATAACTTCCTGTTAGGGATTAACAAGTGACATTCCGTATAATGTTTGTGTAGCTGTGCATTAGACTAATAGTAAAAGTACCATATTTGAGCTACAATTTATGAATTGTCATAGTTCTAATTTTTACATAATAACTTAATATAATGATAAGTATCTTTTATATGTTTATGTATATTATTTTAGGTTATTTCATGGGCTGCTGTGCTCTAAAGGAGGTCTAATCCATACCTCAGGGGTGTGGAAATTAATTAAAAAAAAACTACTTGTCCAAGGGAAATGGGAAATGGGAGCCCAGTCTACTTGTCCCTCATGACAATCTTCTTGTCCTGATACACAAAAATAATTTCAACCTCTTAGATCCCTCCCAGGACAGGAAGAGGTAGCATTAACTACTTTTGAGGTTCCAGGCAAGTATGCAACCAATGTACTGCAAACAGATGTGTGATTTGGCGCCTGACTGGCAGTCCTATGGTTGATAATATGACAAATCTTGTTTGTCATGTTATTAAGCCTAGGACTGCCAGACAGGTGAAAAATGTAAGTAAAAGTATGCCATGCCCCTTAACTAGTGGTAGAGTCCAGTTTTTAGGTGTTAGGCTATCTGGGCAGGGACCTTGCTAATGTCTGCTGATAGTTGTTAAGCAAGCTGGCAGGGGTCTAGGATTGTCGTGATTAGATGTTAGGTTAGCTGGACAGGTGTCTTGGCTATTGATTAGGTGAAAGGTGCCTGTGATAGTTTTATTAGGGATAGCTGGTTGTGAAATTAACCCCTTTGCTGCCAGAGGGGTCAATTAAGTTCATACTTCTGGAAGCAAGGGGGAAACGATAAGGGAGTAAAACCAATACATTAACCCTTTGAGCGCCAGAGGGGTAGGCAGAGCATTGCTTTGAAATGCGTTGTGTACTTCTCTGACACTCAAAGAGTTAATGGTGGCACTGTTGCTGACTCCTTAGTCCTCTTAACCCTTTAGGTGCCAGGGGGGTGTTGGGTACCCCTCTGGCACTCAAAAGGTTAAGGCTTGGATTTTGTGTGCAGTTGCAAAGTATAATGAGCTGAAAAGGGAGCAGGACTAAAAAAAGTCACCAAATGCCCCCAACCTTTTTAACAAGTGGCACCAGGCCTGTTTCTAACATCTAGTCACTTTGATCCAGCAATAGGCATGAAATAGCTTGACAGCGGGTCCATGCGCATCTTCCTGCATGTCTCTTTAACCATTTGCATGTCAGAGGGACACACAACGCATTGAAAAGCAACGCGTTGTGTACCACTTTGGCACCTAAGGGGTTAATGCACACATGAACCGGATCACCATAGGACCTGTCCAGTGAAGTCCCCCTTCAAACTGAATGCCTGGCGTAGCGCATTAAACTGGTCCTCTCACTTACTGTAAATCAAAGTGGCAGAGAATAATCCGGCTCTGCAGTTCCCGCTCTTCATATGGACGGAGGCGGGTAAAGTTTTGTTATGTAGGCCCACTAAAGTGGCTGCGCTGTCATACGATACAGCATCATGCCAGAGTTTAGCTGGCTGACCGATTAACATCAAGTCTGTCTGCTTCTCTCCACTGACAAGAGCTTCACAACGTATCGAGGCCCACGCAGTACAGCAGAGCCTGAGCAAATGCACGAGTCAAAGGCATCAGCTGAGCGTAGGCAGGTACCACAGAGCTGTCACTGTTCAGTGCGGTCAGAGAATCGGCGACCCTCCGCTGCGGTAACGTCGGTCCAGCTCTACTTGCCCGAAGTAGGGCTAAATGTGAGAAAAATATATAAATTCCACAACCCTGTAATACCTGCATTTCTTGTATTGTACAGCTCCCTTACCTGCCCTGCAGTGGTGCCTGGGCCGGAGTGATGTCACATTCTGGCTACCGGCGCCTCTAAAGGGTGCACAAGGTAGTTGTCCAGGCAATGCAAATGATGCAAAGCAGGAGGCAGCATATTTAGACCGGCTGCTCTATGCCAAGGGAGAGTGACAGAGTGCGGTACTAGGGAAAGGATGAGACGCCATTCACTTAGCGGTTAGCGCAGTAAAACAACACTGGCCCAGGACAAGAGCAGCCCACCGGGAAATTTCCCGGGATCCCGGTAGGCCAGTCCGGCCCTGCGGGTGGCAAATGCAAGCTTGCCGCCCGCTGAGAAGATGGGTACTTCAGTGGAAGGAAGTACCTACGCTAAGCCTCATTGTCAGCGAGGACTGCAGTGGAGACAAGTAAGTGTTATTGTCAGAGCGCATTGGGCCGCGGGAGGGAGGGAAGGGTTCTGGACAGCTTAACTTTTTTTTCCCTAAGAGGGGAAAACAAGGGTGCGTATTATACATAGGCACTCTTGTTTTCCCCTAAAATCTTAGGTATAATATACACCTGCGTATTATACACAGGTGCGTATTATACCTGAGATTTTACGGTAGATCAGGATCTGTTGATGCCATCGAAACAGAGAGATTTAATCTTGAAAGCCACTGATTTTACTTTAACCCATAATTATTTTGAATTTAATAATCATATATATTTACAAATAAAAGGGACTGCGATGGGTACCAGGTTCGCACCCAGCTATGCAAACCTTTTTATGGGTTTTTTGGAACAACAAAAAGTCTATGACTCAACGTATATGGGCGCGAACCTGGTATTCTATCGCCGATACAGCAATGATATTATTATGATTTGGAAGGGGGACTCTGCGTAAATAGATCAATTCAGGACCCATATGGAGAATAATCAGTGGGGTATTACATACACCAATAACACTGGTGAGGATATCATAGAATTTTTAGATCTGGAACTGATGGGTATCAGTGGTCAAAAGATTGGATCTCGTACTTGTGAACAGGTTCCTGCATTTTTCTAGTTGCCACCACAAGAAGTGGTTACAAAATGTACCATACGGTCAATTCACAAGAATCAAACGGAATTGTTCCAATGAGGACGATTTCTGTACACAGTCAAAAATATTATATGAAAGATTTATAGAAAAACAATATCCAAAACAGTTAGTTTTGGATTCTAGAGAAAAGGCTAGGAAGTTCACACATTACACTGACAGAATTGAGAAGTCTAAAGTTGTACATAATGTGAGAACTAATAGTTTTCCACGTTTTATTACTCGTTATCATAATAAAACTTCACATATAACTAATATCCTCAAGAAACATTGGGAGATACTTAAAAGAGATCCTCTCTTAGTAGATATTATCCCCAATAATCCAATAGGATCATATAGGAGAGCTCCCACTATAAAAAATGTGGTCGCCCCATCAAAGATTCAGCACCCCGTGATGAATACATTTAAACAACGTACTTTGAAAGATAAAATATTGAGAGGGAGTTTAAAATATAATGGAAGAAATTGTCTTACCTGTCAATATATCACGAATGGCACAAAAAGTTTTACCTCCAAAAAGACACTGGAGGTCTTTGAAATTAAGACCATGATGAATTGTGCTACATGATATGTTATTTATCTTCTCTCCTGTAGTTGTGGTTTGCAATATGTGGGGCATACCACACAATGCTTGTTGAGAACACGTATAGGTCAACGCAGGAGAAATATTATAAATAAATATCCTTTTCATCGAGTTTCAAGACGTTTCTCTGATCACCACGGAGGACAATTGGATGGCTTGACTGTTATTCCTATTGAGCATATTATTGAGTCCAGTTCTGTAGATAGACAGAGGCGTTTAAATATGTGAGAATCGTATTGGATTTTTATGTTGGACACTATGAGCCCAGGCAGTCTCAATTAGACTGTGAAGACATTTTGGTAAAAGTATATAGGTAATTTTATAGCATAGAGTTTTATATTACTCATTATGTCTTTTGTGAGATGAAGTGGAGTGTTTTTGGATTGGTTAGTATGCATCAGTGTGTTGTTCGAATGTGACTTCACTATTGATATTTAGGTCGTGCAAAAAGGGGGCTCAAAAAGACAAATCTAAAAGTGGTGTATGTTTATTCCCCGCATAAGAAACACTTACAAAATGTACAGATAAAACAGGCCAAAGTATCATCGAGCAGTTTCTCCCAGTGTGAGTATCAAATCTCACGTCACTCCTATAACATCAATGGACTGTCGGACTCCCCGGGTTCCACTTCACCCACACTTATGGTACCTCTGTTTATAGTGGGGTTACTCTGGAATTTCTCTGGGTTCTCTGCCTCGTCTCAATGTGTTTGGATTCCGTGACGATAACACACATGTAGTTCGCTGCTCCCAATTTCTAATACTTCTTTCTCCAACCTGACGGTATCATGGACAAACATATTTCCCCACGCGTATCGCTGGTTTCTCTGCCGGCTTTCTCAAGGGTTGATATTTAGGTATATTAGTTTTATTTATTATATTTACTAGTTCCATCGTGTGATTCTTACTATTGGAGCTCAGTGGTTAAGGTTTCATCTGAATACTTTAGTCATATTATAAGATCTTTATGTGATTATATGTGTCCTATTAACCCTAGGGAGTAAGGTCGTTTAGTTCTATTCTTGTTTTAAGTGGAACAAACTAGTCCCACCGTGTGATCCTTACTACTAGCGCTCAAGGGTTAAGTTGTTAAGGTTCCACTTAAATGGAGTACTTTAGCTGTATAACATAGCTTTTATATTATTTCTATTGTGTTCTCTTCTGAGCATTACAACTTATTAACTCTTGGACCTCTTTAGGATTGCCCAGGAGGCATATATGCTTCATTGGATATATTTGGACATGATCCAGTATATTTGATTTGAGGTATTTTAGGTATATGTTGGGATAGACTATATATTACGATTTTGAATCAGTTATTTTATTTTTATGTTCTTTTTTGAGCATTACAACCTATTAACTCTTGGACCGCTTTAGGATTGCCCAGAACGCATATATGCTTCATTGGATATATCTGGAGTTGATCCAATATATTTAATTTGCGATAAGTCAGGCATATGTTGGGATAGACTATATATTACGTTTTAGATCTGATTGAATTGAATATATAGATAGATCGAGAGTTAGATGTGACTAATATATGGAATAGTTGCCATTGTAATTTGATTCTTATGATATGTTTTTATCATTATATAAATGTTATTGTTGTGAAATAATTGTTACATTGGTTGCCTTTCTATTACCTGGGTTTATAGGAATTCCCCCTTTTTCTTTGGGTAGTAACATATAATTCAGCTAATTATCTAATTAACTAATTACCCAGCCAATCGAACGGAGCCAAGGAGATTTTAAATATCAGTTAGTTTGTAGCCGTTCTTTTCTTCATGTTTTTTTTTTGTAAGGCCAGATTGGTTGATAAAGCAGTCGGTTGCTCTGCGAAACGCGTACCTTGAGTCTTTCAGCCATTAGGCATATATTGTTTTTAATAAATTTTGTATTTTTGGATCAGTACAGCTACATTTTTATTTTTATTTTATTATTTTGGATATTTAATTAAAGTTCTAAGACGTGCAGAAAGTTGGATCACCTGAACTGAAGTACCTCCATGTAACCCAGATGCTCAAAGACCCAAACAGGGACAGGTAACGTACCCTGTATGCCAATACTGTTGATTACTGACGCATGTCTGATAGTCAACCACTAAGAAATGCAAGTTGACCTATATATACTGTATATGTATATTTGGTGTATTAAGGATAATACACGACTGGCGCCCCTCTCTTCTTTTTTCTTTTCCTTTGTATATATCACTACTTCGTTTGGATATGAAAGCTGCTGTGAGTGGAGCCGCCAGTTAATACTGTTATAGGGGAACAGTCTATATACATATGCCCCAGCCTTATTGCTGAATTACACATTTGTGTTTTATTCAGCCACTTCTTTTGTGAGTAGTGTCCTTTTGGTGGTGGTTGGTGTTTGTTCTGGTCCTTGGAAGATTTTACACTAGGAGCGCCTCCTGTTTTTTCTTCTCTTCCCTAACTCTTTTATTTACCTCTTTTCATCTCTTCAGTCACCTCACTGTCTGTTTTCAACTGTCACTCCTCCACTTCCTGCTTCCTGATTCCCGCCCTTTCTCCTTAAAGGGAGAGAGATATTTTGCTGTATGTTACAGAGGGCAAGCCTCAAACACCACTTTCTATTTGTTCCCTCAGCATATTGCTACGTTGCCTCAACTGAAGAGCCACTGTGTGTTATATTGTTATGTTACCTCAGGAGGAGTTACTGCTCCCATTGGGTGATTCAATGGGGGATTGATTTAACCCTTTGAGTGCCGGAGTTATACGGAATGTATTGCTTTGCAATGCATTCCGTACCACTCTGGCACTCAAAGGGTTAAATCACGCAGGGAGTTGGCCTGCCCCCACTATCCAGCCCGCCCACCACTGTCCAAGTGACTGAAAAATCAAAATGGCTGCCACTCGCTCCTACACCAGACACAAACACATCAGACACAAACACACACACTCACACACTCACTCACACACTCAATCACACACTCACTCTCACACACTCACACTCAATCACACACTCAATCACACACACACTCAATCACTCACTCATACTCTCACTCACACACTCACACACACTCTCACTCACGCACACACTCACTCACACTCTCACACTCAATCACACACTCACTCACACACTCACACTCTCACACACTCACTCGCGCTCACTCACACGCTCACTCACACACTCTCACTCAATCACACAATCGCTCACTCACACACTCACACTCACACTCTCACACTCACACACTCTCACACTCACTCACACACACTCTCACTCACTCCCACACACTCAATCACCCACACTCACTCACACTCTCACTCACACACGCTCACTCATACACACACACTCACCCACTCACTCACACACTCGCTCACATAACTCAACACTCACACTCACTCACATACTCACACACTCAATCACACACACTCTCACTCACACACACACTCACACACTCTCACTCACACACACACACTCTCACTCACACACTTTCACACACACTCACAATCTCTCAGACACACACTCTCAAATACACTCACACACACAATCACTCACACTCAATCACTCACACACTCTCACTCACACACTCTCACACACACTCACATGCAATCACTCACACGCAATCACTCACACTCACACCCTGGGAGCCAGCACGATCCACCTTCCACCATAGTATGTGCAATTACCACATGCATTTCAACTACATGAATGAATGCCACTCACACACTCACTCACACCCCGGTAAATGACTGTGTCACTCTTTATGCATCTCAGTGCATGTGTGTGTGTCTGTGTCTTGCATCTGTGTGTGTGCATTAATTCCCTATATAGCCTGATGGGCAGCGCTGTCCTATATTGCTACACACACCCACTGGCAGCAGTAAGGAGGAGATATTTAAATCTCCTCTATACTGCCTCTCAAGGGGAGAGAGACTTGCTCCATTTGGAGTTGGCCCTCCCCTAGTATCTCCTCTTTAAAAAAACAAACATACCTTTTCAACCCCCTGATACTCCTGTGACAATCTCTATGAGAAATTGCAGGGGCCTTCAATACACACAACACTACACATACAATACTCACACACACATGCAATACACACATATACACACAACACAAATGCAGTACATATGCACAACACACAGAGACAACACACACGCACAATACACACACACACATGCACCACACACGATACATACATGCAATACATATGTAAAGCACAGACAATACACACACACACAAAATACACAGCACACCTACAATAAACACCAAATGCTCAAAACACAGACACACCACAACAAGCAAAACACACACACGCACAACATACTTGTCCACAATACACATGCACACACAATACACACCCGCATAAAACACATGCAATATACACATGCACAAAAAACATACGCACAACACACACACATATAAAAGCAATACGCAGGCAGACAATACACAACACACACTTGCAAAACACACATATAACACAAACACACACAATACATACACACGCAATGTATACACTCACGCACAACACACAATACATATACACAACACAAACAGACAACACACAGACAATACACACATACAGAGGGCACTAAACTGTCTTCTCTGGTAAACAGCAGCAGCTGCAGAAAACGGAGTACACTGGGGATTTGAAGGCACCTAAACATCTGTGATGACAGGAGCAGCAGCAGCATCGCCAGTACCCAGCTCTGCACACACATCTGCTTAAAGGGATAGTAATACTTCATTTTAACTTTATTTGATTTTGTAGGCATTAAAAAAACACGAAGAACGATATAAGTCTTATCTCTCAAACCTTTATGGTTTAAGAGATATTCACAAACAAAGTATCCCCCCCCCCTTTTACCTAGTGTAAGCCATCTCTTCTCAGATGTGGAATCTAGTTGTATGACCAGACAGATAACAGCAGGGGACAATCTTCTTTGTATGAAAACAATGAAAGCCCTTCCCCCCTTGACAAGTTTTTCAGCTTTTCCCTTATCTTAATTGAAGATTGTCCCTCTCTGCAGTCTACCTGGGCACCTCCCTTCTGATCTGTCTGAACGGGGGGGGGATATTTTGCTTGTGAATATCTCTTAAACCATAAAGGTTTGAGAGATAAGACTTATATCGTTCTTCATGTTTTTTTAATGCCTACAAACTAAAATAAAGATAAAGTGAAGTATTACTATCCCTTTAATCTAAAAGCACACAATGCTGAGTGGGGCTTGACTTTTTCAGGATGATTATTTACTACAAAGAGTGTCACAGTTAAATGTACAGCTGCTGTAGAACTGCACAAAAGTCAGCTGATTTTTTCTAGTGCCACTATGATGCACAGGAATTGTGTCAAGCAGACACCAAATAATTATTTTTTGGGGGTCAAGCAACTCTCTGCTAACCTGACAAAATACAGTTTAGAGCAGGGGTGTGCAACATGCAGCCTCAAGGGAGGAGATGCACTATATCTCCACTTCATATGTGATTCTATGGAGCTAATGCTCTGAGACAGGAGTTGTCAATCTTTGGAACTCCAGCTGACTGGACTGTATTTCCCATCATTCTCAGCCATCTGTGATATGAAATGTAGTAAAAGAACAGTTGTTTACCTCCGGTTTTAGATCCCTGCATCAGTGAAAACACTGGGGTGCTCATGTCCCTGGAGGCCCACCACTTTCCACTGCCATTGGTGCCAATATTTGGAAGAGGCTAATCATGTGACATGAATAAATATATTCCAATAATAAAACATATCTTTACACAATAAGGCTTGAGAAAGGCCCCATTCCAGGACCGAAACGTTGACCTAGCTGATTGCCTGATTGTTTGTTAAGACTCTCAGACGCAGAGTTAGGTAAAAACACAACTTTATTGAAAAGTTAATGCAGCCCCTTACGGGATCATACACCTACACACATATATCTTTATTAGACAGGAATACAATACAAATAATAGCAATAATGGCTCTACCGGCCCTGCCAATATACAGGGCAAGGCAGCCAAAGGATAGGACTTCGTGAGGTGAGGCTCTACCGGCCTTGCCAAGATACCGGGCAAGGCAGCCACTAGACAGGAGGCTAAGACTGGCTCTACCGGCCTTGCCAATACCAGGTAAGGCAACCCAAGGAAACAGGACAGGTTCTACCGGCCTTACCATATACCGGGCAAGGCAGCCAATAGACAGGAGATAACACCGGCTCTACCGGCCTTGCCAATACCGGGTAAGGCAACCCAAAGAATAGGACAGGTTCTACTGGCCTTACCAATACCAGGCAAGGCAGCTCATAAACAGGAGATAATGGCAACCACTCGCCTAAGTGACTGGAAGGTGGAACAACAGTCACTATGATGAAAATGAGGCTAAGTCAGTAAGTAGGCCGCCAGCAGCAGAGATAGTGAAGGATGTGGAGCTCACCAGTGCTCTCACAGATGGAACGCCATAACACTATAGTAGCAACCAGGTGCGCATGGAGCGAACCAGCTCCCTGTACGTGGAAAGCTAACAATACTGAGACAGCCGGGTGGCTTGGGGAGTGAACCAGTACCCTGTACGTGGAACGCTAGCAATACTGAGACAGCTGGGTGGTTGGGAAGCGAACCAGTACCCTGTACGTGGAACGCTAACAATACTGAGACAGCCGGGTGGCTTGGGGAGTGAACCAGTACCCTGTACGTGGAATGCTATCAATACTGAGACACCCGGGCAGCAACAAAGTTTAGTGGCCAGGGGAGGACTGAGAGGTTGAGCATTTGGTCATGGGCTAAGGCCCCGCCTCTGCGGGGGGCCTGGCCGTGCCCAAGGTGCAATTGGAGGCAAGGAAGGGAGTAACTACAGGGGTGAATCTGTGTCAGGCCTCCACATGTTATTTAATAATGTGCTAAACCCACACAGACAAGGGAATACAGAGCTTGGTTGCTGGCTTGGCTAGCCAGCCAATCGGATATATCAAGAAGGGATGGCCAGGCCTGTAACCTGCTGACTCTCTCACATGATGAGATGGTGAGAAAGCAACCCGCGATTAAGAGGGAGGACACAGGAGCTGTGCATCAAAGAGGAGGGCAAAGGCAGACAGGGTGTGAGTGACAGGCAGCCCACCACTTATGGTATGGACAGAGAGTAAGTAGAGTGCAGTAGCTGACAAACTTCAATGAAATAGGCTGCGCAGGCAAGCTATAACCAGCCTTCCTTTTTACCTCCTGACCCCTTGTAATATTAAAGGTGAGTGGGAGACAAAAGGAAAGGCCAGCTGACTGCATTCTTTTTCTGGACACTTTGGATGCTGTGTTTTTATTATCCACACTGGGATCTTCATCTGCCCAAAAGATTAAGAAAAGCAGTAAACCCATCTTCTTTCTTTCTGCTGTCTTAATAAGGTCCATTATGTTATGTAATGTGACGCTTTGAATATTAGAAGGGTGTGAAAATTCACCGTACAGTCCTTGGGCACTCAAAGGGTTGCATTACATCATATAACTAACCGTAACTGAGACAACAGGAATAAAGAAAATGGACCGCCCAAAATGTACTTTCTCAGTTATCTATGCAAATATGGATCACAATCAGGGCCGGATTTCTCATAAGGCAGAGTAGGCATCTGCCTACAGGCGCACCCCACAGAGGGGTGCCTGTCATTGGGACACTTTTTTTTTTTTTTATTTAATAATATTATTATTATTTTTTTAATTATCCTTGCCACGGGCAGTGCAGGCACTAACCCCCCACCCGGCCAAGTCTACCATCTGCGCCTCCGTCGGCACAGGCCTGTAGCTGATGAGCTCCTGTGGCTCTTTAGTAATGCGGAGCACTGGGAGATGACATCATCATGACATCATCTCCATGACATCATCTCCCAGCGCTCTGCATTACTGAAGAGAAGACCGCGCGGGAGCTCCATTAGCTACAGGTCTGTGTAGAAGGAGGCACAGACCTGTCCTGCCATGCCGATGGACCACCAGGGAGGAGGTAGGAAATGGGGGTGGGCGCAATGTGAGGGTAATATGGAGATGATGGGGGGGCAAGTTGGAGCTGATGGGGGGCAGTGTGAGGGCAAAGTGGAGATGATGGGGGCAGTGTGAGGGCAATATGGAGCTGATGGGGGGCACGTTGGAGCTGATGGGGGCAATATGGAGCTGATGGCTGGCAATGTGAGGGCAATATGGAGATGATGGGGGCAATATGGAACTGATGGGGGGCAATGGGAGAGCAATATGGAGTTGGGGCAATTTGGAGATGATGGGGGCAATGTGATGGCAATATGGAGATGGTGTGGCAATGTGGAGATGATGGGGGCAATATGAGGGAAATATGGAGATGGTGGGGCAATATGGAGCTGATAGGGGGCAATGTGAGGGCAATATGGAGATGATGGGGGGCAGTGTGGAGATTAGGAGCATTGTGGAGGTGTCCAGTGGAGATGGACAATGGGTGGGCGGCGCTTCAGATTTCTGTGCCTACAGGCTCCTGAGATGTAAATCCGGCCCTGATCACAATGCAAGAAAGGCGGAGGTGGAAGACACAGGCTCGTGGGCCAACAAGGTCCATTACTTTAACCCCTTAGCGACCCTTGACATAGCAGGACCGTCAAAGGTAAATTTGCTTTAAGGACCAGTGACGGTCCTGGTACGTCAAGTGATAAATGGTAGCAGCGCGCCGCCGTGCACGCTGCTACCATTCATTCCAGGCTGAGACTGACCGGTCCAGTACCGGACCGTTCAGTCTCAGCCTCTGTCGGTTGTGCCAGGTCATGTGATCGCTGCATCAGCGATCACATGTACCGGCATTCTAAATCAGTGAATGAGGCAGTGCTACTTACTGCCTCTAGTGTCTCCTCTCTGCCAATGCGTCCCTTACATCAAAGTACAGAGAAGCAGAGAGGAGACACCTAGTGGAAATAAAAAATACAGCAGCTGGGGGTGTTAACCCCTTCACTGCTGGTGCAGGAGGATGGCTAGATGCAGGTCAATTTCTGACCTGCTAAATACACTTTTTTTTTTTTTTTTTTAAATAAAAACAACACACTTTTTTTTTACAAATAAAATATTTAATTTTTTAACAAAACATCTCAAGAAACAAAATTGGAAGTGTGATTGTTGTGGAGCCGTGTAATACACTTACACACACCGTCAAATGTAATGAACAAAAAAGTGGGAAAATAGGGTGGGAAAAAGGGACATGGGGATTTTCACCCAGGGGGGACAGTGGCCACTTTAAACTGCGCATTTTGTAGGTATAACTGACTGGTCATACCTTTCATGCAGTCTCCATAAAAATGTAACTCTTTGCGCCCAATTGATCCCAAGAGAAAAAACAAAAATGGTGGGGTTTTTTTACATTTTTTTTTTACCTTTTTCTTTATTTTTAATAAAGTAAATGGTGGGTTATCCATAGAAGTGGGGTATCAAAGGAAAGCCCTATTTGTTTGTAAAAAAAACAGTATATCATTTATGGGGGTGGAATAAAAGCCTAAGAGGGAAAACACTGTTGAACAAAGACATAGTCAAAAAGGTCAGAATTGCTCCGGCTTAAGTCAAATCCACCTCTGATTTTCCCGGTCCTTAAGGGATTAAAGACAAAATTATAGTGCAGAATTGAAGCTGGTGAGGTCCACCAAATCCCAAACCAGCATCATGCCTCCCAACATTTCAAATGGCAGAAGAAGGACACTTTTGTTGTAGGGGGTGTTACTGGGGGAATGGTTGGTAGGCGGAACAACAGAGATTTATTTCACAGCTTATTAACACCTCTTTGTATAACAGAATAAATGATTTACAACAAGACCAAAGTATTTATTTAAACAAACTAATATATAAACTGATGTTTACACAAACATTAATGTGAGTTTTACTGCTGTGGACTAGTGTGAAACACTTATATATACACCACACAGTCTGTTCTGCTAAACAGAGGGAGACCAGGGTGGGAAAGAGGGACACAGGGATTTGGGTGTCAAAGAAGGACTGTCCCAAAAGAGGGACACTTGGGAGTTATCTGGATCCCTAATATCTCATAAAGAGGGACACTTAGAAGGTATGGACACCCCTAATATCTCCTAAAGAGGGACACTATGGAGGTATGAAGCATGTCTTTCCTACTCTTGAACTTAATGGAGTCAGTGTGATGTGATGAAATAATTGTGTCATTCTAACTCCATTGTTGTCAGGACCAGCAACCAGGGGGAGGGCTGGCCTGGGAGACAGGGGGCAATTCCTTCTCTGGCCTGTCACAAGTCTGGGCCAGTGGGCCACTGCCTCACCTCATCTTCTGCTTGCTGATATAAACAGAGCTTACAATTTAAATAAAACTACACTAGTGAACTATAAGCTATGCGGTATCACTGATGCAGTGCCATTTCAGTTGTAAGCTTTTGGTATCAGTTGTAAGCTGTGTGGTATCACTAGAGTTACTACATTTCAATGGTAAGTGATGTGGTATTACAGTTAAAATAGAGCTACAAAAATTATACCAAAGAGCTTACGGTTTAAATGGAACTACACTGGAATTGTAGCTCCACTGGAAACGTAACCTCTGGGGGATCACTAGTGTAGCTCCATTACAATTGTAAGCTATGTGGTATAACTAGTGTAACTACATTTCAGTTGTAAGATCTGTGGTATCACTAGTGCAGCTCCATTACAACTGTAAGCTCTGTGGTATCACTAGTGTAGCTACATTTCAGTTGTAAGCTTTGTGGTATTACAGTTGATATAAAGCTATACACGTAATACCACAGAGTTTACACTTGAAATTGAGCTACATTGGAATTGCTTCACTTCAAGATAGTTATAAAATAAGCAAAAGGGGATGGGCTGGTACAATGGGCTTGAGCAATAACTCATGGTGTGACATAAATGTGGGTGTGGCATAACTGGGGCAGGGTAAGGGGGGCCCATGACCTCTATATTAGGGTGACCACATTTCCATTCTGCCATTTTGGGACATGTGGTCACCCTAGTCCCGCGGCTGAGGCTCCCACTGGCACTGACCAGAGCCTCAGCTGCGGGTCTCACTTGCAGCGCCAGCATACCTGCTCCATCTCAGATGTCTCGCATGCACCAGTCCAGCCAGCCAATGAAATGTATTTGCTAAATGGTCCTCATTGGTTGGCTCAGCCAGCCAATGAAGACCATATAGCAAATACATTTCATTGGCTGGCTGGACTGGTGCGTGTTGCTTCATTCTGGGATTCTTTGTTGTTCCGGTGGGGGGTGACCCGGGACGCGGGACACAGACCCCAAATAAGGGACAGTCCTGGACTTTCCGGGATGTGTGGTCACCCTACTCTATATACCTGGGAGCACTGGGCGCTGTCAGTCCACCCCTGTTAGTGGCTATGTATTATAACGATTGAAAGGGAGGGAGCAGCAAAGGTTTTCCTCCATAGTAATGACCTGGTAAGTCACTGTCAACTCATAGAGTCTAGCTGGCTAGAGACAAAAACGTCCGCAGCATGGAAGGTAATGTGGCATCTGTATATCTGTATTTTTAATGTAATTTTGTAGATGAGTGGTATGCACAATTACCTTCCCTGCTCAGGACATTGTTCACTCCATTGATAATTGAATGGTTATGTTTGGTTTTGTAGGTTCGTCTGGGTTAATGGTGAAAGTATGTTTTTGTGATTGAATATGTGGGCTGCTAGTTACAACGGTGTACTATGGAGAGGGTTAATGCAATTAATTATTTTTAGTAAGGTGACATGGGGCAGGGTCATCTCACATATGTAACTACATTAGAATGGAGGGATGTGGTTTTTAGGAGTGTGTGGCACTGGTAAACAGGTACATGTCCAGGGCCTTGACTTACATACTACAGTAAGCTTGCGAAGAGCTCATTTGTGCAGAAGAGATAATAGGTGGGAGAGCCGAGCTCTATAGCAGACATTACAGACTGCAGAGATAATAGGTGGGAGAGCTGAGCTCTATAGCAGACATTACAGACTGAGGAGATGATGGGCGGGAGAGACAAGCTCTATAGCAGACATTACAGACTGAGGAGATGATGGGCGGGAGTGACAAGCTCTATAGCAGACATTACAGACAGAGGAGATGATGGGCGGGAGAGACGAGCTCTATAGCAGACATTACAGACTGAGGAGATGATGGGCGGGAGAGACGAGCTCTATAGCAGACATTACAGACTGCAGAGATAATAGGCGGGAGAGACGAGCTCTATAGCAGACATTACAGACTGAGGAGATGATGGGCGGGAGAGACGAGCTCTATAGCAGACATTACAGACTGAGGAGATGATGGGCGGGAGAGACGAGCTCTACAGTACATTACAGACTGAAGAGATGATGGGCAGGAGAGACGAGCTCTGTAGCAGACATTACAGACTGAGGAGATGATGGGCAGGAGAGACGAGCTCTATAGCAGACATTACAGACTGAGGAGATGATGGGCAGGAGAGACAAGCTCTATAGCAGACATTACAGACTGAGGAGATGATGGCGGGAGAGCCGAGTTCTATAGCAGATATTACAGACTGCAGAGATTATAGGCGGGAGAGACGAGCTCTATAGCAGGCATTACAGACTGAGGAGATGATGGGTGGGAGAGACAAGCTCTATAGCAGACATTACAGACTGAGGAGATGATGGCGGGAGAGACGAGCTCTGTAGCAGACATTAAAGACTGAGGAGATGATGGGCGGGAGAGACGAGCTCTATAGCAGACATTACAGACTGAGGAGATGATGGGCAGGAGAGACGAGCTCTATAGCAGACATTACAGACTGAGGAGATGATGGGCAGGAGAGACAAGCTCTACAGCAGACATTACAGACTGAGGAGATGATGGGCGGGAGAGACGAGCTCTACAGCAGACATTACAGACTGAAGAGATGATGGGCAGGAGAGACGAGCTCTGTAGCAGACATTACAGACTGAGGAGATGATGGGCAGGAGAGACAAGCTCTATAGCAGACATTACAGACTGAGGAGATGATGGGCGGGAGAGACGAGCTCTATAGCAGACATTACAGACTGAGGAGATGATGGGCGGGAGAGACGAGCTCTACAGCAGACATTACAGACTGAAGAGATGATGGGCAGGAGAGACGAGCTCTGTAGCAGATATTACAGACTGAGGAGATGATGGGCAGGAGAGACAAGCTCTATAGCAGACATTACAGACTGAGGAGATAATAGGTGGGAGAGACAAGCTCTATAACAGACATTACAGACTGAGGAGATGATGGGCAGGAGAGACAAGCTCTATAGCAGACATTACAGACTGAGGAGATGATGGGCGGGAGAGACGAGCTCTGTAGCAGACATTAAAGACTGAGGAGATGATGGGCGGGAGAGACAAGCTCTATAGCAGACATTACAGACTGAGGAGATGATGGGCAGGAGAGACGAGCTCTATAGCAGACATTACAGACTGAGGAGATGATGGGCAGGAGAGACAAGCTCTATAGCAGACATTACAGACTGAGGAGATGATGGGCAGGAGAGACAAGCTCTACAGCAGACATTACAGACTGAGGAGATGATGGGCGGGAGAGACGAGCTCTACAGCAGACATTACAGACTGAAGAGATGATGGGCAGGAGAGACGAGCTCTGTAGCAGACATTACAGACTGAGGAGATGATGGGCAGGAGAGACAAGCTCTATAGCAGACATTACAGACTGAGGAGATGATGGGCGGGAGAGACGAGCTCTATAGCAGACATTACAGACTGAGGAGATGATGGGCAGGAGAGACAAGCTCTATAGCAGACATTACAGACTGAGGAGATGATGGGCGGGAGAGACGAGCTCTACAGCAGACATTACAGACTGAAGAGATGATGGGCAGGAGAGACGAGCTCTGTAGCAGATATTACAGACTGAGGAGATGATGGGCAGGAGAGACAAGCTCTATAGCAGACATTACAGACTGAGGAGATAATAGGTGGGAGAGACAAGCTCTATAACAGACATTACAGACTGAGGAGATGATGGGCAGGAGAGACAAGCTCTATAGCAGACATTACAGACTGAGGAGATGATGGGCAGGAGAGACAAGCTCTATAGCAGACATTACAGACTGAGGAGATGATGGCGGGAGAGCTGAGCTCTATAGCAGATATTACAGACTGCAGAGATAATAGGCGGGAGAGACAAGCTCTATAGCAGGCATTACAGACTGCAGAGATAATAGGCGGGAGAGACGAGCTCTATAGCAGGCATTACAGACTATGGAGATGATGGGCGGGAAAATAGCTGACAGCAGAGCAGAATATGATGTATGGGAGAGGTGACAGGGCACAACGCCATGACCACGGAAGGGAGCGCGAAGAAAATGTAATTCTAGGAGTGACAGTGAAGAGGGGGCAAAGTGGCGACCATGGCACTGATGAAGGGCACAGGAGAAGGCAATCGTGATTGTAGTGATCGCACCCAGGAGCGGTCACCACAGAAAGCAATCATATTAGGAGGAACAGTAATGGACAGCAACCATAGCAACATATTTTGGCAGGAGTGCTATATCAGGATTACTTCACCGAAGGCAATGAGGAGAACTAGCCGAGGCACTACTGTCACTCACCAATGCTGATATAACTGGGCTAACTTCCGTTTCCCCTAACATGGATTAATTTTATGCTGAATAGCTATTACTCTTTATAAGCAGTGATTCATAACATTAAACTACCTTCTTTTTTATATGATTAATCTGGCAGGGTTAATGTACAGGGCGTTCAGGCGGGTTATATCACTTGAAGTACTGTTCTTAATTATCCGTAACTAGTTGAAGAGCCCGTTACACAGGCCACAGTGCCACCACCAGCCGGTCGCGGGGCAGTCATGTGCAGTAGAGACTGCCTGCGCCATGGATGATACAGCGCTGGATGCTCCAAAGCCATGACGCTACTGCGCATGACTGCAGCACACGCAGCAGTCTCTACTTACACACATTTTAGCAAATTATTATATAAGGGAGGAAGGATAGTTCTTTGCAATATCAAAAGTAAGGATTGTTACTATAGTATATTGATGGCCACTTTAACGGAATATTTACTATAGAGAGACGTTATAATCTCACTAAAGTCGGACTTTCAATATTGATACCGGCCAACACTCCTCACATCATTTGATGCTTTAGTTTCTCAGTGTTGATCTGAGTTACAAGCAGGTCCTTTTGAGCAGTTTTGTAGCATCTCTTATTAATATTACTAGCAGTGTCCACCATATATGTGGGCTGTCTTACTGCAGGCAGAAAGGAGATTCAGCCTTCTGTGGTGTGAGAAAGTGAAATAAATTTGTTATAGTTTGCTAAGGGCTATTTTTGTTTATTATTTATTATCTATTTTTAATAATTATTTTATTTACATAGGGAATACAAGTTATGTTGTATTGGTTTGTAATGAATAATATGCCTCAAAATCCTGTGTGATATTTCTGCTCTGAGGTAGGGTCTGGTGCTGAAATGGGAGGATATCTCTTTCTCGCCTTCCTTTTCTGTATGTACTTTATATTAAAGGGATAGTAATACTTAAAATGTAAAAAAAAATATGTTGTAGCGTTTATCCCCCTGAGTAAAACAAGGGTACCCCCACTGCTGAAAGGTGTTTCACTCAAAAGTTATTAATTTTCAAAGTTGAATTTTTTAGGTGCAATATCACAGTGGCCTGAAATTGTACAGTGGCGCTGTTGCTACACGATCCTATGGACAGCTCTGGTCAGTTGACCATAAATCTCCATAGGATGGTGTAGCAACAGTGCCACTGTACAATTTCAGGCCACTGTGATATTGCACCTAAAAAATTCAACTTTGAAAATTAATAACTTTTGAATGAAACACCTTTCAGCAGTGGGAGTACTCTTGTTTTACTCAGGGGGATAAACCCTACAACATATTTGTTTTTACATTTTAAGTATTACTATCCCTTTAAATACATTTTCACTTCAGATTTGTGGTAGACAGGAACTTGCCCAGTTGGAGGACCTTTTGTTTCACACCCCATGCCGCTGGACCACCAGTGACGAGCATACCTGGGAACCTTTAGTAATAGGCATACCTGGGAACTCTCCGGATTTGCCCCGGAGACTCCGGTTCTGACAGAGCTTTACCGGGTCTCCGGGGCAGAGGCTGATTCCTCCGGATGTGGGGAGTTTCTATTGAAACTCTGCCTCATCTGCTTTTTCTCCCACTGTTCCTCTGTCCCCAGCCTTCTGTGTGACACCATTAAGCCCTGCCCCCCACTTGTGTCAAGCCCCGCCCCTTTTTGACACAGCATCATTTTTGTCACCCCCTGCTGAACAGAGGACTCCCCTCCGGGTAGCCCTCAACTGGAAGTTACCGGGTATAGTAATAGCAGGGCTCAAAATTTCCACTATCCACTAGCCAATGGCGAGTGAAAATGTAGCCCTGGCGAGTAGAAATTAATTCCTGGTGGGTATGTTTTCGCTTGCAGTGGTGAGTAACTTTTCAGGTCTGGCTAGTAGCAAAGGACTTCAAATTATAAGCCCTGGTAGTAGGTCACCCGGAGGGTCCAAAGGGTCCCTTTGAGTGCCAGAGTGGTACGCAACGCTTTGGCACCCAAAGGGTTAAAGCAGCATTTAACTTCACTCAAATCTATCACACCACCGTGACAGAATGAAGTAAAAAGGATTTACTAACAACACTGGTGACCAGGCCAGGTTCTCTGCTCTCCTCTTGCCTTGACACCAGGCACGCAGCATCATGATCACGTGACATAGATCGCAAGTTGTCCGCGGACCGCAATGCCAGGGCAGGGCTCTGATGAGGTTGATGTACATTATGAAATGTGCGCAGGCAGGAGCAGCAAATGCGCACATACTGTATATGCCCAGATAATTTAAGGTTACACCCGGAGACACTGCTCTAAATCCCGGTGAAATTCGGCAGGTTCCCAGCTATGGTAACAAGGCACCCTTCTGTTTCAGCAAAGGTAGACCAGTAGGAGGGGGCCGGAGATAATGGGGATTGGGAAAAATAAAGGAGATTAGAGGAGCAGGTGAAACAGGGATAGAGGGAAAAAACCTATGCGAGTGAGAGGATGCCAGGGAGATGCCTAATGCATTGCTTTGCAATGCTTTGGTGACCTTTCTGGCATTGAATGAGTTAAGCCATTGATTTTATCTTTTTATTAAGTTGGTACTAATAGCACTACTCAAAAGAACAATGGGGGAATCAAGAAAGGATTGTGGCAAGGGGGGGGGGGCCTTCATTTGGGATCCTACCTAGGGCCCTATAGAGTCTTAATCCAGCTTTGGGCACCAGACTCTGGGGCTGCCCTGCAGAACAGCCAGTCCCTCAGTTTAACATGGCATCTGCTAAAAGTTTAATTGCAGTCCTGCACAAAGACAGTGTGTTGGAGCAAGCAGAGAAGCAACCTTTTAATCTTGTATTTCCACCAGAAAGTAGGTACAAATTACTTTATTTCTTAAAGGGATAGTAATACTTAAGTATTACTAATCCCTATCGCAAAGTACTACTTAAAAAAAACCTTTATGGTTTGAGAGATGATCACTTCTAAAGTTCCCCTCTCCCTCCACCTTCCCCGTAGTCGGCATTCTAGCTGACTGAAGGGAAGAAAGTCGTACGACTTTCAGGTGGCTCTCCAGCACAGCCTGATCGCGTTCCTGAAAAAGAAAACTTTCACTGAAATGGTCTTCTACGTGTACTTGGCTTGCAAGCGCACATAGAAGACCGTTTTAGTGAAAGTTTTTTTTTTAATTAACGAGATCGCCGCTCTGCTGCAGAGCCACCTGATGATCTATGACCGGATTTCCCTTCAGTCAGCTAGAATGCTGACTACGGGGAATGGGGAGGGAGAGGGCAACTTTAAGAGCGATCATCTCTCAAACCATAAAGGTTTGAGAGATGACACTGGGGGCAATACGTTTTTTTTTAGTAGTGCTTTCCTATAGGGATTAGTAATACTTAAATATTACTATCCCTTTAACCCCTTCCCTTTTTTCTCTGTCTTCCTTCTCCCTGCCAGTGTCACTCCTTCTCTCTCAACATGCTTCATTGTCCCACTGTGGTGCTCTCTTCTTCCCCTTACCAATCTCTCTGAATTAGCAGGGGCCTCTTTCTTGATCCTTGTTACTTTCTCATACGGTGAACTTACTATGGAATCAGCAGAAGAATTTCTTACCAGCATTCTGTGACTGAGTGCTTCCTATGCAGCAGCACCGATACTTATCACATCTCCTGGTGGAGCTCCCATTCTCATCTGTCAGTAAGCAGGAGAAGTAATATGTATCAGGCGCCATTCTGTCAGTGGAACTTTGACAAGAAATTCTTCAGGTTATCTAATACTTTCACATGTTGTGTATTGACAGCCGTCTGTACCTGGAGTGTAATTCATCTTGCATTATTATTCCTTTAGACTGCTGGTTATTGACAAACGTCTGTGATTAGTTTCCAAGTCATTTTTAAATGAGTAAAACATAGTTTAGTCGTAGTCTGTATTTCCACTTAAGTAAAATTAATATGCTTGTGTATAGCTGTATTTAACCCTTTGAGTGCCAGAGGGGTAAGTGCCTTGTGTACCCTTCTGACACTCAAAGGGTTAAATAGCATGACTGTGTGTTTTGTATGAATTAGTAATGTGTATCTGTGTTCTTATATTTATTTCCAGAAAGTTACCAGAGGAAAGAGAAAAATAATGGCACTCTAACATATAACATAACCTTTGACAAAGGATATATATATATATATATATATATATATATATATATAAATATTAGTTTCTATTAAAATCATATAACAGTAAGGAAAGAGAGGTTATAAAAACATACTGTCAGAATGTATCGCTAACTAATAATTAATAGAACATACTACAGATGAAACAAGCCTGAATGCCAAGGCTGATCAACGGCCTATTTGAATGGACAAATAGTACAAATCACAGGAGCTTATTTCACTATCCTATATAATAATTTGCTAGGGTGTTTGTCACGATGCAGTCATGCGCAGTAGATACTGCACGCGTTCGGACAGTCTCTACTGCGCATGATTGCATCGTGTGAGTGAGGCAACGCAAACCTGCATCATGTGGAGCAGTGAGGTAGCGTCCTCTTAACCTTTTGAGTGCCAGAGGGGTACGCAACGCATTGCAAAGCAATGCGTTGCGTACCCTTCTGGCACTCAAAGGGTTAACATTAGTTGGACCTTGGCCCGTGTATACGGGCTTTTACACTAGTATTAATATATATATATGACCTATGTATCACTGTTAGAGTAAGCATATGTTTAAGAGCTTAGCGTGTTTACTCAAAATCATACCGCTTTGGTGGTAGTCATACATGCAAATTCTATCAATAATTAAAGTGCACCAGTTGAGAGTTATCTATGTATATATACATCAATAATTCGCTCCATTGCATGTATCGGTTCCACCAAATATGCTTTTGTGAATGCAACTGCTAAAGACCCAGTGAGGTCTCAGAAGCGCCTAATCATGCACTTAGAAAAATGGGGTATAAAAATTATCCTAGTAAGACATTATAGAAAAATAGACTGTGAAAGGGATAATGGGGGATTCCATTTGTTGTCGAAGACTAAAACAGTGTTAAAGGGATAGTAATACTTGATTTTAAGAATAATATTGTACACATTATTTAAATAAATTAAATGATGTAAGTCCCATTGCTCAAACTCTGCTAGCTTTAGAGTAAAAAGCTTTGAAAGCCCCCCCCCCGCCCCTTTTACCTATGTCAGTGCTCTAGCTGACAGACTTAGATCCTGGTCCTGGGACCGGATGGCTTGTCTGCAGAGCTGAAATAGCATTGTATACAGAGAAATTCTTCATTAGAACGGTCTACAAAGTGTGCCTGGTTTGAGGCAGGCGCATTATGTGATGTGACGTTAACGCAGCGGTTCTCAACCCTTCTATTGCCGTGACCCTTTGATAAAATTTCCCAAGTTGTGGCAACCCCTAACAGTAAAATTATTTTGTTGCTCCTTCATCGCAGTAATTTTGCTACTGTTATGAATCGAAATATAAATATCTGATGGTTTTAGGCGACCCCTGGCAAATTGTCATTCGACCCCCAAAGGGGTCCCGACCCACAGGTTGAGAACCACTGCGTTAACGCTTCCGTTTTAAGGGAAACAAGTAGCTATTAGGCAAAATCCAAAAAAGGGTCTTTGTGGTGGACCAACTAGCTTGTTTTTGTTTAATTTTGCAGGTTCATTTGATACCCGCGGGCTTAAATTAAAACAGATATTGGGGTAAAACAAATTAAAGGGATATGTTTGCAAGAGAAAGTGAATATTTTCAAACTAATTTTATATTCAAATACCCATATGTCCAGATCATCAAGCTGGTTTTATAATAAGTTATTTCATAAATGTATATGGAGATGTGGTACATAGACATGCACATTTATATGCACATATATGTGGTAGTACGACATCAAATTGATTTATATCACTTTTAAATATTCAGTAATCACACTGTATTCATAAAACAATATGGTGATTTTTTTTTTAACTCTTGTGATGCTGAAGTAGTGTAAGGAGGGAAGAATCAATATTGAAATTTGAACAGAATGATCAATATTATTAAAACGTGGAGAATTTAGCCTAATGGGGTTGAACATTGTTTCAAACCAACAAATGATTAGTGAATGGAATTACAATTTTTTTTCTTTCTAATGGTGGTAGTGGTGGCGGAGGAGATGGAATGTGGGATATTATTTCATTTATTATTTTTTTTACTTAAGATTTAAAGGGATAGTAATACTTCATTTTATCTTTATTTTATTTTGTAGGCATTAAAAAAAACATGAAGAACGATATAAGTCTTATCACTCAAACCTTTATGGTTTGAGAGATATTAACAAGCAAAGTTTCCCCTCCCGCCCCTTTTTCCTAGTGTAAGCCATCTCTTCTCAGATGTGGAATCCAGTCCATAGACCCGACAGATAACAGCAGGGGACAATCTTCTTCCTATGAGAACAATGAAAGCCCTGCCCCCCTTGACAAGTTTTTCCCGTATCTTAATTGAAGATTGTCCCTCTCTGCAGTCTACCTGGGCACCTCCCTTCTGATCTGGCTGAGCAGTGTTACATCAGTAAAAGGGGTGGGAGGGGGATACTTTGTCATTGAATTACTCTTGATCTACAACTCTGACAGAATTGAAATAACATTCTCCAAAGTCCAAATACTATGATGATTAATTAGAGCTGCTTTTATTATGAAACATTACTATCCCTTTAAAGAAAAATTAAAAGAGAATTACAGAAGAATAAAAAAGACTTAAAGTAGAAGTAAAGAATAAGACAGATGAAAACCAGGGTGAAGAAGACAATGCTGGGCCTCTTACTTCAAGGTACGTGTTACAGCTGTGGGAAGTAGGAAATAGGCCAGAGGATAGCGTTAGTATTTAGGTGAGATTAATCCTTTGAGTGCCAGAGGGGTATGCAACACTTTGTCATACATTGCATACCCCCTCTGACAGTCAAAGGGTTATTTATTGTTTGGTTTCATTTATGTTTTTGGTAACTTAAATGCATTAATATGGGGCTTAGGGCCACATATCAATGGATCTGCAGGTCAACAGTATAGGAATGTCTAGTTACATGCTGTATGCTATTTTACTACATTTTTGTATACCATGCAAAATAGCAGTAAGCTTGGGATCATGGCTCACTGAGAGCTAATTATTGCAAATAAATTGGAGAGTGGGACAGCAGGGACAGCATAGTGAGTGACAGAGAGGAGATGTTTCAGATGACCAGTCATTGCTTCAGCAGCCATACCGAGTAGCTGAAACAGTGACTAGGTAGTGGACAGACAAAAATAATTTCCATGACAGGCAAATCCCAACTGAACATACAAAAACTACAGCACTCAGCAAAATAAGCCAGATGTTAATATAGTTAATTAAATATGTTTATTAATACAACTAAAGGTTCATTTTTAGGTGACTGTTTACCTTCACATCCTATATTATAATTCGCTAAGGATGTTTGTCAGAAGCCGTCATGGCAGTACAAACGGCTGCGCGTGCTGCAGTCATGTGCAGTAGAGACTGCCCATGCCACCTCTGATACGGAGCGTGGAGATCCGAAGATCTCTCCGCGCACCTTCTTGGGACCGCTTGGTCCCAGGAAGGTGCACAGAGAGGACCACGGTCTGAATTTGGAGCGCCCCATTTGGTACCGTGGCACGTTTGGGCAGTCAGTACTGCACATGACTGCAGCTCCGCCAGTGCTAAAACTAGTATACTATAATATCCCAGTATGTGCAGACCTGCTGGCACCAGAGTCCTTAGTAATCTGGTTGGCCAAAATCACAGTCTACATCTTGCAAAAGCAAGTGTGCTGTCCTGGGTTCTGAATGCTATCTCAACCAGGCATTACTGGGAGGGGGACACACCATTTTTCACAAAAAGCATATACAACACAGTATGAACTTGAAGAAAGCACAGGCTACTGTGGGCAGTTTTAATGGGTCCAAGAAGCAGAGCACCAGAATACCATACCCTATTCTCTGCAGGGTAGCATGAAGATGCCACATATGCAATGCATCAAACATCTAAACATACTGTTAGTGATGACATGCATCATAGCATAAGTGTAAGTGGCAAAGTAGGTATATCAGAGTAAACAAAATTAACCAGTTGGTGTCTCTATTGTGAAGTAATGCTTCACAAAAACAGCAGTTCCAATTAATCTTCATAGTATTTGAGCCATAGAGCGATTTATTTCAATACTGTCAGAGTTGTAGTTCAAGAGTAATTGAATGCTAAAACATCCCCTCCCGCCCCTTTTACTGATGTAACACTGCTCATCTCCGATGTGGATCTGGTTGCTTGACCAGACAGATAACAGCAGGGGACAATCTTCTTACTGTGAGAACAATGAAAACCCTGCCTCCCTTGACAGGTTTTTCAGCTTTCTCCCTTATCTTAATTGAAGATTGTCCCTCTCTGCAATCTACCTGGGCACCTCCCTACTGCTCTGAGCTGAGCAGTGTTATATCAGTAAAAGGAGCAGAAGGGGGATGTTTTAGCATTCAATTACTCTTGAACTACAACTCTGACAGAATTGAAGTAACACTCTCCATGGACCAAATACTATGATAATTAATTAGAGCTGCTTTTATTATGAAACATTACTATCCCTTTAAAGTTAGGATTTTCAGAATCTATAATTAAATTAAGTATTTTTACAGATAACAGGTGATTTCTAGGGCCAGGCCCTGGTTGTGGCTTCCTGTCCATAAAGCCTGATGTCCCTGATTTGAAAATTAAATCTCAACCCTATATTTTATGTGCCTCACTAGTAGTTGTTGGGTCACAACACCTGCCTCAGCTCTCTGCTGTATGACATGTCCAGTGATGGGAAAGATCCATGAGATATACGCACTCAGTATTTCCCTCTCCATATATATGATAGCTTCCATACCTCCAAACATGGCCAAAGAGGGGCACTTATTTTAGGAAGTGTTGCTGAGGGTGTAACTGATGTCTGTAACCAAGAATTTCTAGGTAATTTAATTACCTAGAGACACATTTTTGTGTAACTAAATTAATGATTTAGAGCAACACCAAACTATTTTATTTATACAGCCTAATTTATAAAAACACATTTCCTGAAGTTTAAAGAAACCTTAATGTGAGTTTTATTGTAGATGAGCAATATAACCATGGTGGGAAAGAAGGATTTGGATTTCACAGGACTGTCCCTCCTAAAGAGGGACATTTGATAGGTACGAGTTGGGTGTCTATGTGTGTTCCTATGCCTTGCTGGAAGGGGTGGCAGTAGAACACAATTGGACCAAATACCTTCCGGGGATTTACAGTCTTTGTTTCCTAGGATCTTGTCTATATCAAGAAGTGAAAAACTACATATCCAATTTCCACTTTCTTAACCCACTAAGGACCAGACAGGTTAGCAGAGCAAGGCGTTGCATCCCCCTGCAATGGTCAAGGGGTTAAGCTTGGCTCTGTGCACAGAATATGATAATACATTGTATCGATATCACACGTCATAGGTTGTTAGTGGGACCCCTGCAACTCTAATTACACCAACTAAAACGCTCTCAGGGAGTGTGTGCCTAGTCCAGCTGTTCGAATTCAACTAAATTGTGAAGACAAGTTAGGATTGACACTCCTGGGTGTCTAATACTATAGTTCCGTTGGGAACCCCATGTCATCAGTGCTGGTGTATTATATAAAATGAATAGCTGCACGTCTTCTATAACGCCAGACGATTCGCTCGCTTCTATACACAGTCAAAGACATCACTGACTTGTACTTCCTCCGAGGCGCGTACAGATGACGTAATCGATAAGCTAATATATTATAATACGCCACACCCCTCAATGCATTAGTCTGCGATCCGCCTCGCTTTATCTTATTGCCCCGGTAACGGTGTGACATCATCACACAGTATTGATAATCTTCTGCTGAGAATCACCGTTTACTCGGTGGATCACCTTGAGCCCTTGCAAGGAGAGTCGTGTAAATATCCGAGCGAGGCGGATGTCGCTGCAGCAGAGGTACTCCGCCATTTTATTGGTTTGTTTGCTTGTGCTGCTTTGTACAGTAACAATAGCTATGTATAGTATTATACAGATATGCATGTGGATTTCCTAGTATGTATAGCCCAGGGCTGAAATACTTGTCGTGGACTGAACATAAACGGGATCATCGTCAATCTTCATAAGGGAAACTACCAGGAGTCTAGTTTATGTTCATCATATGTCTGATCAGCGTATCTATTTGATGGGTTATGTGTTTAACCTTTTTCGTGCCAGTTATATACTCAACGCATTGCTTGCAGTGTGTTGGATACCACTGAAGCACTCACAGGGTTAAAGCATAGCAGTGATTAGATTGATGTCAACGTCTGACGTAAAATGTTCTTGTTTTCAACAACCACCTTCTTTCAACGGTTAACCCTTTAAGGATAAGGGTAAAGGATTATTAACCATTTATTTTGACTTTACATATTATGGAGTTGCAGAATGGGTAAAGTGCAGCTGCCCTTGCTTTTTTCCTTTCATAATCACAGGTGTGTTTTTGTTTTGTTGTACACTTTTTATGTGACATTTAACTCTCTGCATCTGTTTCCAGAGCATTTTCTGATCAGTGATTGTAAAATAGGCATATAAATATAATGTAACACCATTTATGCAGCACCGAATATTGTTTGTTATCTTCTTCACAGTGTATGCTTACTGTTTTTATATAATTTATCCCTGCATTCAAAGTCCTTAACCGAAAGCTCCATGGAGGTCAATGCCAGGGACATAAAAGTAAGACACAATGCAATATGAGACCTGAAATCTAGTCTTGCTCAAGCCCGTTGGGGACTCATACTTTTATGTTCTATGCTTTGTGAGCCATTGTGGGGTAAACATTATGCATCTAAATGGAGAAACACATTTTGTAAACCATTGGGAGACTTGGGTTAATTTATTCTCTAAAGTGTTGTTGGTTTGCCTGCCTCTGAATTGCACTTTTATTCTGAACATAAAGCCCTTTGTGCAGCACTCCTTAGCCTGGCAATCTTGATAAGGTGTCTCCAGACACGGTCATGCATTAATGTCTGCAAACTGCCTGAGAGATAAGATGTCTTTCTAAATAGAAGTGGGGGTTGGTATTAATCTCATTAAATTAACTGCGTTATCTCTTGTCTCTCCTTACAAGATGCACAAATAAAATGAACAACACAATGTCTGAATTTAATAATACCATATACATTAGAAAATCACATTTTAACCCCTTTGGGGCCAAAGTGAGTATGTGTACAACGCATCGCTCTGCAGTGCTTTGCTCATCCCTCTGGTCTTGAAGGGGTTAAGATTTAATTTTAGGCATAAATGGTCATTGCAATTCTGGAGCAAATCAATTGCACTACAGGAATGAATAAACATCGTCGCTGGTCCGAATGGGGCTTTTAAGCAGTTGTATTCTAGAGGGGTCTCAAATGCATTGCTTCACAAAGCAGTGCAGATCTATCTAGCATTTACGGGGTTAAAATCCTCATTTAAATCACTGGGCATTTGTACTTGTACGCTGTAGTGCAATCGTGAGACTAAGCAATGCACAACACCATATACATCACTAGTGTCCATCTTTAGGAGATATTGGACACTGCTAGCATACAATGATTTATAAGCCCCATTTAAATGTATGCAGATACTTTATTTACCATTTCTGTGCCAGTTTCTTTTGTTCTGCTGTTTACTCTGTGTATACGTCCCTAAGAATTCTTACAGATGCTAGCTTGGCATATGCACATGTAAACCTATCTGTTTTGCACACCACTGTGGTCCTTTAAAGAGTTACACTGTTTAATGTTGTTTTCCCTTTAAAGGGATAGTAATACTTCATTTTAATTGTATTTTATTTTGTAGGCATTTGAAAAAAATATGAAGAATGGTATATGTCTTATCTCTCAAACCTTTATGGTGTGAGAGATATTCACAAACAAAGTTTCCCCTCCCGCCCCTTTTACCTAGTGTAAGCCATCTCTTCTCACATGTGGAATGCAGTCCATAGACCAGACAGATAACAGAAGGGGACAATCTTCTTCCTATGAGAACAATGAAATCCCTGCCCTTCTTGACAAGCTTTTCTGGTTTTTCCCTTATCTTAATTGAAGATTGTCCCTCTCTGCAGTCTACCTGGGCACCTCCCTTCTGATCTGGCTGAGCAGTGTTACATCAGTAACAGGGGCGGGAGGGGGACACTTTGTCATTGAATTATTCTTGATCTACAACTTTGACAGACTTGAAATACTTCTCTCCAAAGTCCAAATACTATGATAATTAATTAGAGCTGCTTTTATTATGAAACATTACTATCCCTTTAAGAAGTACTTATGCAATTATATATAAGCCTAAGTTTTTTATATAAAATTGTATAATTTGTAAAAACTTCCTGGACAGATAAAAGTTACCACTGAGGGTAGGCAACTCCTCTGATCACTAACCATAATAATAATAATAATAATAATTCTTTATTTATATAGCGCACACAGATTCCGCAGCGCTTTACACTCATATCGGTTCCTGTCCCCATTGGGGCTCACAATCTAAATTCACCTATCAGTATGTTTTTTGGAGTGTGGGAGGAAACCGGAGTACCCGGAGGAAACCCACGCAAACACAGTGAGAACATACAAACTCATTGCAGATGTTGTCCTTGGTGGGATTTGAACCCAGGACCCCAGCGCTGCAAGGCAACAGTGCTAACCATGAAGGTTTTTATTAATATCCTTGTTTGAGCACATGTGGATGTATCTGCATTGTTCAAAAATATGAACTGGCTAAATGAGCATCTGGAGGTGGGGATGCAGTAAGCGGTGATAAAGGGGAGAGGAATTCTACAGTGATAACACTTTTCCAGTTTCTATGTTATATGGAGCCAGTCACTAAGCTCTCTCCCACTTGAGAAATCTTAGTGCATTGGCACCATAGAATAACATAGAAACTGGAGAATCAATCTGACTAGAGATGCTATCGCCTGTTTATCATCCCGTAGTGCAACTCCCCATGGAATCTGATGTTCTACAAAGAGCTGAAACAATTCCAGGGGAATCAACTGCAACCTACAAATCCCTGTTTATTTAAATGTACACTAAGACCTAAAAATGAAGTTGGGTTATATAATCTTAGCCATCATGTCCTACCAGATAGTATCTGTAAAACTTTAGTTCTTTCATGTTAGATTCCTAACATCTAATTCTAAACATGCATTTTGACACACAGGTGTACAGTGATCTATATAGACACATTTTGGTTAATTGTTTGTGAAGAGATAATACTGTTAATGTACTGAGATTAGTACCTGCTGGCTTTTCTATTCAGAAAGGCTGGAACATTATCCTAGTCCATTTAAATACAATGCAGAGCAATCATTTCTAAGGCACACTATCAAGATTGCTATGTTAATAGGAGCCCTTGAGGGGAAAAAAGCAGAAATTGAAGCCCCCCCACACAGAGCACATGAAAAAGTAGATTTTAGTCCTTAGAAAACAAATGGAAAATTCCAGAGGCTAGTGTCATGTAGAAGGTATTGAATTGTGTATAAGACAATATTTAGGAATGTCCCCCCCCTTTAAAGGGATAGCAATAATTTATGTAAAAAAATAAATATATTGTATGGTTTATATTCCTCACTAAAACAAGTGTAATCCTGCTGCTGAGAGGTTTTTTAATTAAAAAGTTATTGCAGCATTAACTTGAATTTTTTTTTAGGTGCAGTACCTCAGTGTCCTGATATTTTACAGTGGCGCTGTTGCTGCACCATCCTATGGACAGCTCTGGTCAGTTGACCATGAATCTCCATAGGATGTTGTAGCAGCAGCAGCATCACTGTACAAATGATTCAAGTTTCATCTGCAATAACCTTTGAATAAAACTCCTTTCTGCAGTGAGAGTACCCTCCTTTTTTTTTTTTTTTTTTACTTGGGTGAATAAACCCTATAACACTTGAGAAAAATATATGTATTGTGTATTATTATCCGTTTAACCTTCCAATGCCAGATGGGTATGCAAAAAAGACTTTGGGGACATTTTAGTTGTTGCCTTATGGTTCAGTTGCTCCAAATGTTTCTAGTACTGAAAGGGATAGTAATACTTCGTTTTAACTTTATTTTATTTTGTAGGCATGAAAAAAACACGAAGAACGATATAAGTCTTATCTCTCAAACCTTTATGGTTTAACCCCTTAAGGACCGGGAAAATCTGAGTTTGATTTGACTTAAGGACCGGAGCAATTTTGACTTTTTTGACTATGTCTTTGTTCAACCATATTTTCTCTTTAATTTCTTTTGTGCACCCACATAAATTATATACTGTTTTTTTAAGCACAAGTAGGGCTTTCTTTTGATACCACAATTATATGAATACCTCATTGTTTAATTTTGATTAAAATAGAAAAAAAGAGGAAAAAAATTGAAAAAAACAACATTTTGCTTATATTTTCGTGTCAGGATTTGCATACAATTAGTTTATGACAAAAAAATACCCCTAAATATATTCATTTGCTTCTCCTGAATATAAGAATACCCCATATGCCTAGTATTTCAACCACTTCCTCACATTTACAAGGTAAATATTACAAGATGGATGCCATTATTTCCAACTTGTAATTTCTCAACAATTGGCATGTGAGCATCATAGCTTAGCTGACGGTGCCAGAACCAAAAATGTCCCACAAAGGTATATGTTTCTGAAAACTACACAACATAAGGTAAATAATCAGGAGAATTTTGGAGTTTTTCATGCAGCTATTTTTCCAGAAAAAAATTTCAAAATTGTGGTAATATTTTGTTTTTTTGCAGTTTTCACACTTACATTTCAATAGTACTGTTGATATCAAGCACATGATAGGTGAAGATTTTTAAAAATGCATTGTTTAGTGTTCAGCTCCTTCTTCTGAGTACGGCAGTACCCCATATGCATAGGTTTCTCAAGGTTTGGGAGAGCTACTGGGCCCAAATTGGAACATGCGCGTTTCCAGTTTCACACTTTGAATTTTCACAGCTTGCATCACTGGTGCCATGTCTCATTTGGGGCTGTGTAACAGTGCTCCACTCTAAGATTTCCCCCCAAAAGTATATATTTTTGGAAAGTAGACACCCCAGGCTTTCATTTTATGTATGTTTTCAATTTTTTTACGCAGCCATTTTACCACCAATCGCTCGTAAATCTTGACGTAAGTTAAGAATTTCAAGCACATGATAGGTGAAGATTTTTAAAAATGCATTGTTTAGTGTTCAGCTCCTTCTTCTGAGTATGGCAATACCCCATATGCATAGGTTTCTCAAGGTTTGGGGGAACTGCAGGGCCCAATTTTGAACAAATATTGAATTTTCACATCTTGGTTAACTGATGCCATTACTCATTTTGGGCTATGTTCCAGTGCTGCACTTTAGAATTTCCCCCCAAAAGTGTATATTTTTGGAATGTAGACACCCCCAGCTTTCATTTTAGGTGTGTTTTCAAATTTTTTACACGGCCATTTTACCACCACTTTCTCATAAACTTGACGTAAGTAAAAAAACAGCGTTTTTCACACTTTGCCTTCAATGTTGATGTGAATTTCAAGCACAGAATAGGTGAAGATTTTATAAACTGAATTGAATAGTGTTCAGCTCCTTCTTCTGAGTACGGCAATACCCCATATGCATAGCTTTCTCATGGTTTGGGGGAGCTACGGGGGCCAAATTGGAACATGCGCGTTTCCAGGTTCACACTTTGAATCTTCACAGCTTGCGTTACTGGTGCCATGTCTCATTTGGGGCTATGTAACAGTGCTCTTTTTTAAGATTTTCCCCCAAAAGTGTATATTTTTGGAAAGTAGACACCCCAGGCTCTCGTTTTAGGTGTGTTTTCCAATTTTATACACAGCCATTTTACCACCAATCCCTCGTAAACCATGACGTAAGTAAAAAAAAAACAAAAAAAAACAGCGTTTTTCACACTTAGGGTTGGCGGCAGTATAGTGGGCTGCATACAAATTGGTTTGGGAAACAATTTCACCTAAAATGTCTTCCCCCAAAAACAAATCAAAAAAATGATCATGGGTAAATCCTTCCACATTTTGGTAGGTCTTTGGGCAGTTCTTTTGGCAGGTGCTGGGGCAGTTGCCAGAGCAGCTTTTGGGGCAGTGCGTCTTTTCTTGACAGAAGGCCCAGCGTCATCACTAGAGCTGCTCTCACTTTCTGGAAACTGCGCTATGTCAAAATCTGACGCAGTGTCTTTTGCCTCAGAGTCAGACGCCAAAAAGGCATATGCCTCTTCAACGCTGTACCTGCGCTGCATTTTGCCCACTAAAAAAGCTTTTTTTTTTTTTCTTACGCTATCCCTAAACCTAAATCTAACCCTAAAACTTACCCTAACCTACGTATATCCTGAACCTACCTAACCCAATTGAACTACCTATCTAAACTGCGCTTATTATATATTTTTTTTTTTTTGGGGGGGGGGGGTTTGTTTGTTTTTTTTTTTTTTTTTCTCCCCTAAACCTAAATCTATCCCTAAAACTTTCCCTAACACACGTCTACACTAAACCTACCCAACTACCTACCAAAATACCTAAACTATATTTATTATAATAATAAAAAAAAAAAAAAAAATACATTTTTTTTTTTTTTTTAATTTTTAAAAAATCTAAAAAAATTCAAGGGGGATGGGGGGTGTCCCACAGATCAGAAAACACTGATCTGCAGCAAATTGATCACTCCAAGAGTGATCAGATGGGGGGGCACTTATTGATCACTACAGAACAGTGATCAAAGGGTTAATTTTCTTTATTTAAACTTTTTTTTTTACAGGCACACTGGAACACCATCTCCCTCTGTCTCTCTCCACCTTAGCAGTATGCAAGGTGGAGGGAGGCAGAGAGATCTGACAGGGACAGTATTTACAAATACTGTCCCTGTCATTCAGGTTTTGCAACATGTGATTCGCTTTTGAAGCGAATCGCATGTTGCAACAATGTTTCAGCCACTTGTTACTAAGTGTCCCGATACCGGGACACTTAGTAACAAGCGGCTTGAACTCTTCCATCGCTCCGTGCGGCCGCGATGGAAGAGTTTAACCCTTGACGTACCAGGACCGTCAAGGGTCGTTCGGTCACATTTACCCTTGACGGTCCTGGTACGTCAAGGGTCGCTAAGGGGTTAAGAGATTCACAAGCAAAGTTTCCCCTCCCGCCCCTTTTACCTAGTGTAAGCCATCTCTTCTCATATGTGGAATGCAGCCCATAGACCAGACAGATAACAGCAGGGGACAATCTTCTTCCTATGAGAACAATGAAAGCTCTGCCCCCCTTGACAAGTTTTTCAGCTTTTTCCCTTATCTTAATTGAAGATTGTCCCTCTCTGCAGTCTACCTGGGCACCTCCCTTCTGATCTGGCTGAACGGGGGGGGGATACTTTGTTTGTGAATATCTCTTAAACCATAAAGGTTTGAGAGATAAGACTTATATCATTCTTCATGTTTTTTTAATGCCTACAAAATAAAATAAAGTTAAAACGAAGTATTACTATCCCTTGAAGTTCCCCCTCCCTTCCCAGGGGTTATTTATTAACCCTTTGCATGCCAGAGGAGTACCCATTGCATTGCAATGCATTGAATACCTCTCTGGCAACCAAAGGGTTAAAAAACAAATACTTGGTCATCTCACTCTGTAATGGTGTAGAAAATGAAAAGGTTCCAGGTCATTAATGTGGCTGAAAATCAGTCCGGAGTTGCCTCGTATTTGGCAAGTACATGTTTTCTCTTTCATATGGAGGGACTCGGCTAGACATCCCCTTTCAGTGAGGATGCTTATGAACATTGTATTTTGCAGAGCTGATTATCCCTTTTGAGTGCCAGAGAGGTATCCAACGCAATCTGTTCAATACATCTCTGGCACTAATGAGTTAAAATCAGCAGTCCCGCTTGGTGCATTTCTTTTAGCCATATCATTTAACCTTTTTTTAGGTCAGAGGTTTATAAGACATATATATATATATATATATATATATATATATATATATATATATATAATTTTTTTTTTTTTTTTTTCTCTCTCATCTTTACACAATCCTTATCTTGCTTTTTTCATAATGCATTTGTAAACTGTCCCATACAGACTCCATTTGGTTAATTCTGTTCGTGCTGTGGTAAATGATGAGAGCTAGGGTAGCTCACTTACTGAGAGCCAAAGCCCCTGTATTCAGAAAGGCTGTTACCTTATCACGTCATACCACAAGTTTGTTTCTCTAAATAGGGAATGATCGATCTATGATTAAAAACAAAACATTAGACAATCCTGCACTAATTCATATGAATTGCTCAAATATGAACCCTGTGTACAGCATACATCGTCGCACATATTAACTTTTTTATTTCAAGATTCAGGTTTTGTTGCAAAGTATGCCAGAGGAGTGTGCAATGCATTGCTCTGCAATGTGTTGAGTACCCCTCTGGAACTCAAAGGGTTAAGGCACCTGGGAAAATCCTCTCTATTACATACTGCCACATTATAGTGCTCACAAATATAGTTCATATTAAAAACTCTAACTAATGCTGTCATGGCATTAACCCTCTGGATGTTTTAGCTCTGTTTTTTGTCATTTTCTCAACATGTTTAGTGGATGGAAAAATCATAGTAGCCATGGATCTAAGGGGCGGCAGGGTGGCGGACTGAGGCCGGAGCCAATGATTTTGACAAGTGCTAGTGGGTGCATAGCTCCCCTGGCCATGGGGCAATGGTTTTGACAGGAGTGGCCAGGGAGGCGCAGACTCCCCCATTCATTTGAATATCACTGCCGCAAGACTCCCCGCCATTGGAGTTACAGCAGTTCCCAGATGTCCATGGAGCACTGAATTGCCCAGGCAACTGTCTAGTGTATCATTAAAAAAATCTGAAGTTATATTTTCTATGTGTATAAGAAGCCAGACCCAAGGTGCTGGATCCGGTTCTGAGTTTGCCCATCTCTCATCTATATGCATATACCTTTTTTACTGGTTCAGCGAATCCTTTTTCGGCTCCAAAGAATTGTACACGTTTGTTCAGCGATGTCTCTGCTATTCCCCAGAATGAAAGTTTTTCTTGACCGCAATATAGTCACCTTTCGTCATATTCCTCATAAAACCAATTGCAGGAACTTTCAGTGTTTTGAAAACATAGCTCTTGGCATCGCCAACCAGCTGTTCCATAAATGGGCAATTTTATTAGTGCCCAAGGTGCATTTGGTTTGCTCCACTCTCTTTCTCAATATTGCCGTCTTGATATCTGTTCCTTTGTGCTTTATAAAGGAGTGATCTAGTCCTCCCACATTTGTCTGAGTTGATTTTGAATTTAAAGGTACACTAACGCTTAATCAGAAAATTGGTTGATGTACATTTAAATACCATATGCTTAAAAGCAGCACTTGTAAAAGTTATTTTATAAGCTCCAAAATATAATCCTTACCTTCAAAAAGGTGTGCAATGCACTGCTTTACACAACCCTCCATCAGTCTGTTTTGCATGTATTGATTTGTGTATAGCATATTGCGTATATATAGGGCTCTGTGTATAGCATTTTGCTTTTCTTACAGAGATTTGCTTAAAGGGATAATAGTATTAAAGTTGAGGGCCAAGTCTTCTTTATTTATTTATTTTTAACATATAGCGCTATATTACAATACTTACAGTTTTTGTAGTTCAACACTGTTCCATCTGAAAGGATCCCCCTTCTGCCCCTTTCCACTGCATCACTCTGCCTCAGTCTGGTCTGGATGGAGAGCGGCGAGGGACAATCTTCACTAAGCAAAAGGAAAATCCTGCCTTCCTCCTTCAAGTGGGGCAGGGTTTTCCTTATACTTACTGAGTGAAGATTGTCCCTCACTGCATCCATCCGGTCCCACGACTGGATTCCAGATCTGATGGGAGGTGTGGGGGGGTCCTTTCCAATTGAATAGCACTTGAACTACAGTACTGTAAGTATTAAAATATAGCGATATGTGTTAAAAAAATAAATAAAGACAACTCGGACCTCAACTTTAACCCCTTAAGGACCCATGACGGTCCTGCACCGTCATGGGTTGTTATACCCTTAACGACCCATGACGGTCCAGGACCGTCATGGCTTAAATGATAGCAGCGTGCCTCCGTGCACGCTGCTATCATTAAATCCAGGCTGAGACTGAGCACTCCGAGACCGGGGCATTCAGTCTCAGCCCTTCTTCCGGTTCATGCGATCGCCGTATCAGCGATCACATGTACCGGCATAGTGACAGACAGAGGCAGCATGCAAAGCATGCTGTCTGTGCCTTTCTCGTCTGCCTCTGTCTCCCTTGCTCTCAAAGTAAGGGAGACAGAAGTAGACTGGAGACACCTAGTGGTTAAAAAAAAATACAGCCGTTGGGGTAATACCCCCAACGGCTGTATTTTTTTTTAACCTTTTTTTTAACCTTCACTGCTGGTGCAGGAGGCTGGCTAAATGCAGGTCAATTTTTGACCTGCAATTTTACACTTTTTTTAAAAAAAAAAAAACACAACACACTTTTTTTTTTTTTTACAAAAACATTTTTATTTTAAAAAAATATATATAATTAAACAATATTGCAAGTGTGATTGTTGTGGAGCCATGTAATACATTAAATGTACACCACCAAATGCCAGGGACAAAAAAGTGTCAAAATAGGGTGGGAAAAAGGGACATGGGGATTTTCACCCAGGGGGAACAGTGGCCACTTTAAACTGCGCATTTTGTAGGTATGACTGACCGGTCATACCTTTCATGCAGTCTCCATAAAAATTTAACTCTTTGTGGCCAATTGATCCCAAGAGAAAAATAAAAAATGGTGTTTTTTTTTTACCTTTTTTTTTTTTATTTTAATAAAGTGAATGGTAGGTTATCCATATAAATAGGGTATCAAATGAAAGCCCTATTTATGCTTAAAAAACAGTATATAATTTATGGGGGTGGAATAAAAGACTTAGAGGGAAAACACTGTTGAACAAAGACCTAGTCAAAAAGGTCAGAATTGCTCCGGTCCTTAAGGGAAAACGACCTCAGATTTTCCCGGTCATTAAGGGGTTAATACAAGTATTGCATATAGTGTTTTCCATTTTACTTATTGCATATTATGTTTTGCATATAGCCATTTTACGTATAGCATCTTGTATATTTCATATATTGTTTTGTATTGTGTTTCTGGAAGGCCCCGCATTTCCTTGCATACATTTTCACAGGAGTGCCCTGGCCTCACCTGTGTAAAATCACTCCCCCTTGTATGGACCTATGGGAGCCTCCGTATAGAGGAGATTTGAATAACTCCTCCTGACTGCTGCTCCTGGGTGTGTTTGCCAAACACACAGAAGTCTTCTTTTATTTATGTGTGTGTATGTAAATAGAATGTATAGACTAGCAATACTGGTATGGCTTTGCCCTTGCGGTTAATAAGACAATGACCGCTTTAAAGGGAAGAAAGTCGTACGACTTTCAGGCGGCTCTCCAGCACAGTCGGATCGCGTTACTAAAAAAGAAAACTTTCACTGAAATGGTCTTCTACGTGTGCTTGGTTTGCAAGCACACACAGAAGACCGTTTTAGTGAAAGTTTTTTTTTTTTTTTTTTTTTTTTTAATGCGATCGCGGCTCTGCTGCAGAGCCGCCTGATGATCTATGACCGGATTTCCCTTCAGTCAGCTAGAATGCTAACTACGGGGAAGGGGGAGGGAGAGGGCAACTTTAGATGCGATCACCTCTCAAACCATAAAGGTTTGAGAGATGACACTGGGGGCAATACGTTTTTTTTTAGTAGTACTTTACTATAGGGATTAGTAATACTTAAGTATTACTATCCCTTTAATGACTGGCTTGTTGAATTGTCAGTGCTTGGCCCTTTCAGCTCCAAAAAGTGTGCAACTCATTGAAAAGTAATATATTACACAACTCTCCATCAGTGAACATGTGTGTGAGTATGCATGTTTAAGCAAGAGCTTGTGTGAGGGGGAGCCTTTGTGTGTACTGCCTATAGCATTTTTCCTATTGCATATATCTTTTGGCACGTAGCTGCTTGTCTATACGTTTGGCATTGTGCTGATAACTTCTTCGTATGGCATTTTGCTTATAGTGTTTGGAGTATTGGGTATAGCATTTGGTGTATGGTATACAGTGGCTGGCATATAGCATTTTGTGTTTTACATATAGTGATTGGCATAATGTGGTGGAGGATGAAGTCTTTGCTGAGATTTTCACAGGAGTGATGTTCTTTAACCTATCCAATAAAGCTACAGCATTGTGTCACTGTCCAAAAAAAATCCCATCTCCACCTTCTTAGCCTGCCAAAACATATCCTTTTCCATCACAGGAGTGGAATAAATGAAGGAGGAATAATTGGACAAATCTTGTCTACATGGTGTCTCCCACTCTTTTAAAGGGATAGTAACAGATCATTTTTTTTTTCAAAATTGCATTTTGTAGCTGTTCAAATAAGAAATTAAATGCCCCTAGTGTCATCTATCAAACCTATATGGTTTGAGAGAGAATCGTATTTAAAGGGATAGTAATGTTTCATAAAAGCATCTCTAATTAATCATCATAGTATCTGGAATTTGGAGAGTGTTATTTCAATTCTGTCAGAGTTGTAGTCAAGAGTAATTCAATGACAAAATATCCCCCTCCCGCCCCTTTTACTGATGTAACACTGCTCAGCTAGAGCAGAAGGGAGGTGCCCAGGTAGACTGCAGAGAGGGACAATCTTCAATTAAGATAAGGGAAAAACCTGAAAAACTTGTCAAGGGGGGCAGGGCTTTCATTGTTCTCATAGGAAGAAGATTGTCCCCTTCTGTTATCTGTCTGGTCTATAGACTGCATTCCACATCTGAGAAGAGATGGCTTACACTAGGTAAAAGGGGCGGGAGGGGAAACTTTGCTTGTGAATATCTCTTAAACCATAAAGGTTTGAGAGATAAGACATATCATTCTTCATGTTTTTTTAATGCCTACAAAATAAAATAAAGTTAAAACGAAGTATTACTATCCCTTTAAAGTCCCCCTTTCCCTGATGTCATATAGGTTTGAGAGATGATACTGGGGACATTTAATTTTTTATTTTAATAGCTACAAGATGCAATTTTGAAAAAGTGATCTGTTACTATCCCTTTAATGCATTTGTGCACTGTCCTGTTAAGACACAATTTAGTTAATTTTGTTTTTGTTGTCTGTATTGAGAGCTAAGGCGCTTAATTTATTAAGATTAGTAGCCACTGTTCTGCAAAAAGGCTAGTCATTCCTTCAAAACACAGTAAAGGCATTTCTCAGATGCCTATCAAGTTTTCTATGCTAATAAGGGTCCCTACAAAACACAAACAAACAATGGAAGCCCCCAAGACACCTATACAGGACACTAACACCAAAAATTATTTGTCTCTATTTTGTGTAGTGATCAAAATAACCATTATGAATCCTACAGTTTTCTGGAGTGGTTCTTTGTACCAGATGGAGAGCAAAGCATCAGCCATAATGGTTGTTTGATGGGCTCATAGCTAGCTTCTGCTTGACTTATACTGGTCTATGGACCTTCTCCTGGAGGTAGTTACACATCCCGGAACATGTCGCTTTTTTTTTTTTTGGAAAGGATTGAGGTGGCCTTTCATATGCCTGCCTCCTCTTCAAAAGAAATAGTGACTGCAGAGATCCACTGGGAACTCCTTATGGAGCGTGGACACCCCCATAATACTTTTAGGGGGTTTCATAATGCTTTGTTTCTTCAGTACAGATAACAGGGACACTGTTAGTTTCCTTTAAAGTAGTGGTTCTGAACCCGGATGTAGTGGCACTTTAGTGTGCCATGGACATCCACTTAGGTGATGCCCCCCCCCCTCCTCCACACACATATGTTTTTTGTTTATATAGAGATTTTGATGAAAAATGTGAATGCTTGCTTTAAAATTTTATACTTATATAAGTAGATATGCACAATATGTTTTTAATTTTTCTTGTTGTGAGATGTTAGACTAATTTATATACTTGTAATATTATACCCTTGACAGCTATAAAGCTATACGCAAACCGCTGTACTCACAACATAAACTGCACAATGAAAACTATATGCACAATACGCAAAACGCTGTACTCAAATAATAAGATGCTATGTACAAAACACCATATGCTTTACACACCGTGCAATACATAATATGCTATATGCAAAAAGCTAGACGCTATACACAAAATACAATACACAAAACTCTAGCCCAGAGGTTCTCAACCCGTGCCCTCAGCGGCCGCTAACAGGCCAGGACTTAGGAATTTCCGTGCTAGAACACAAGTGTGTTGATCAGAGGCTCAGTCACATTGATTAACTCACCTGTGCTCTTATAAGGAAATTCTCAAATCCTGGCCTGTTAGTAACCACTGAGAGCACAGGATGAGAACCACTGCTGTAGCCGCTGTACACAAAGAGCAAGATGCTGTACGCAAAATGTTATACTTAAAGGGATAGTAATACTTAAAATGTAAAAAAAATATGTTGTACAGTTTATCCCCCTGAGTAAAACAAGGGCACTCCCACTGCTGAAAGGTGTTTCATTCAAAAGTTATTAATTTTCAGAGTTGAATTTTTTAGGTGCAATATCACAGTGGTCTGAAATTGTACAGTGGCGCTGTTGCTACACCATCCTATGGGTATTTATGGTCAACTGACCAGAGCTGTCCATAGGATCGTGTAGCAACAGCGCCACTGTACAATTTCAGGCCACTGTGACATTGCACCTACAAAATTCAACTTTGAAAATTAATAACTTTTGAATGAAACACCTTTCAGCAGTGGGAGTACTCTTGTTTTACTCAGGGGGATAAACCCTACAACATATTTTTTTTTTACATTTTAAGTATTACTATCCCTTTAATACAAGAAATGCTGTATGCAAAGCACTTTATGCTGCATGCAAATTGCTGTACACTATGCACAAAAGGCTATATGCAAAATACAATACGCTATGTGGGAAAGGTACTATGTAATATGCACAAGGGTATGTGCACAGTGCTCAAGAAAATATGGAAAAAGCTCTAAGCAAAATGCAATACTGAAAACGATGTGCAAAGCACTGTGTTACACAAGTCTCAATGAGCAAGAGTATGTTTTGCGTAAAGCCTTTTTGTGCATAGAGTATTGCATGTAGTGTTTTGCTTTTACCACATTGTATATAGTGCTTTGTGTGTGTGTATATATAAATATAGGCTGTACAATTCCTTGCAGAGCTTTTCACAGGGGTGTGGTTACATGTATTAATATTGCTCTGCTGGTGTTATATAATGCTCTGCTGGTCATTTGTGATGTATGCCATGCTCCTCTCATGATCATGTATTATCATGCCAGTTTCATGTAATACTCTGCTGGTTTTTGGTAATAATGTACTTCTGCTCTCATTTCAATGCTTGTGTATTAGCACTCACGCTGGTACTTGGCTTCATGTGTTTCAAAAAAAAAGTAAAGTAAAACTGTAGCATAACTATTGCAGCTTTATGTGTCAAAGAAAAGGCCCCAGTAAGGCTGATGTTCTAGGAGGAAGTAGAGTAATTTGGGAAAATCTACTGCACCCAGTGTTCAACAAAGAAGCCCAACATTTCCAGGGCCTAGTTTCTCATTTACGCATTGTTAGAAAACATAGTGCTCCATGTTCTGAGGGGCGGTATCTTAGCTATGTTGGCCACACCCACATTCTAAGCAGTAGGTGTGGCTACTGCAATTACACTACCACTTAACGCACTAGTTTACCCCTTACTGGCTATTATTTTACCTTCCTGGATGCTAGATAGTTCTCAAGTGTGTGTGTGTGTGTATGTATGTATATATATATATATATATATATATATATATATATATATATATATATATATATATATATATATATATATATATATATATATATATATATATAACGGTGGACAGCACTCTCTCTAGTTTTCCTTTGCCCAGGTGCACAATCCCTATATGTAATGTGTAAAGTTAAAGAATTGGGCAGCACCCGTGGGTCTTCTTTTGCAAAACTTTTATTTATCATACAAAGCGAAATCCATGGTCAACGTTTCGGTCCGTACAGGACCTTTCTCAAAACCTGTACAGACCGAAACGTTGACCATGGATTTTGCATTGTATGATAAATAAAAGTTTTGCAAAAGAAGACCCACGAGTGCTGTCCAATTCTTTAACTTTATCCTATATAATAATTCGCTAAGTTGTGTGTAACGCCCGACATGCGCAGTAGACACTGCTGCGCGTGCGGCAGTCATGCGCAGTACAGACTGCCTGCGCCGCGGCTGATACAGAGCTGGGCGCTCCGAAGGAGCGTCCAGCTCTGTATCAGCAGTGGTGCGGGCAGTCTCTGCTGCTCGTGACTGCCCCGCGACCGGCTGCCAGAGGCACTGTGGCCCGTGTAACGGGCTGTTCAACTAGTATAATATATAAAAGGCTAGATGTATGTTTGCCCAATGCAGCCATGCGCAGTAGACACTGCCCAAAAGCACAGAATGCTGGGAGGTGTAGTGCTGCATCCTGGCAGTCTCTACTGCTCTGGCCTTATATATTATAGGATATGCCTGTGTACATGGGCTTTTACACTACTATACATATATATAATTTTTATTTTGATCCTATGTTATAGGATAAGGGTATTTTGTGTGTAAGGGCGGCCCTGTGAGGTGTAGTTGTGATCATGGTTTGGGCTAAGGGCACCTGGGCTGCCTTTACCTAGGGGCTCCTGAAATGTAAATCAGTCCCTGAATATACACATTTATTTAAATGGAGACTTTAACCACTTGGATGCTAGGGAGGTCTCCATCTCATTGTATTGGAAACATCTAGCATATAAGGGCTTAACACTCTCATTTAAGAGAAGTTTTTAATCATTCATTTTGATGTCATTACTGCTTTAGTACAACAGCCTTGCTGTTTCCAGATGTTTCCTTTTTCTATAAATAAATGTGAGGTGCTGTTATTTTGCTCCAGATTATACCGCCATTTTAACACGCATCCCCTAACATAGAGGTTGCCTAATAGTGATCTAATGATAGATCTACCTAAGAAGTTAATGGTAGACCACAAGAGGATTCATGCTGAGTAGTGTTTGCGCTGGTTACCTCTCTAGCACTCCCTGTCCCTAAGTCTGTGCACTTCTGAGTGTATTGTGGGTCCTCTTTCTCCCAGATTTCGTTCTGCTAACACTTGTGATTTCTCTGATTGAGGTGGAGGAGAAAAACACCCAGACAAAGAGTGTGCTGTACTAAGAACTGGAGCAAATCAATGGCACCATTGGGATTAAATAAATATTCCCATTGATTTAAATGGGACCTTTAATTCCTTAACCCTTTGTCTGCTAGAGGGATGTGCAACACTTTGCTTTAGCCTTCCCCCTGATGCTCCTCCATTAAAGCCTCTCAACACTGATGCAGGGAGTGGTAAGCAGCCAGCAGGTACTGGAAATTTGGATTAGTACTGCTGCACATGCCTTGTAACCTTGCTTTCCATCTTTTAGAATGCATTATGTTTAGATACTCTGAGGAATACTCTCCTGTGCTTGAGGACCATTTTTATACTTGGATTGTTCTTGTTCTCATTTCTTGTCAGGAGTCGAGGATCAAGGATGAATAGGGTAGACTTAGGTGTTGTCCTAGCTTTTTATCTCTCTATATTAAAGGGATAGTAATGTTTCATAATAAAAGCAGCTCTAATTAATCATCATAGTATTTGGACCTTGGAGAGTGTTATTTCAATTCTGTCAGAGTTGTAGTACAAGAGTAATTCAATGACAAAGTATCTCCCTCCCGTCCCTTTTACTGATGTAACACTACTCAGCCAGATCAGAAGGGAGGTGCCCAGGTAGACTGCAGAGAGGGACAATCTTCAATTAAGATAAGGGAAAAACCTGAAAAACGTGTCAAGGGGGGCAGGGCTTTCATTGTTCTAATAGAAAGAAAATTGTCCCCTGCTGTTATCTGTCTGGTCTATGGACCGCATTCCACATCTGAGAAGAGATGGCTTACATTAGGTAAAAGGGGCGGGAGGGGAAACTTTGCTTGTGACTATCTCTTAAACCATAAAGGTTTAGACTTACATCGTTCTTCATGGTTTTTTTTTTTTTTTTAATGCCTACAAAATAAAATAAAGATGAAATGAAGTATTACTATCCCTTTAAAGTTGTTTTAGTTTCAGTATGTCTAGCCCTGCCAAACAGCCTTCTAGAAAGGAAAAGCCTTCTCCTGAGGTTACTGCCAGGGAAGATAAATCCGTCTCAAAAACAAGATTTGTGCTGCCTGTGATAAGAAAATCTCTGACAACTCCAAACCCTGGCAAGAATGTCTCAGAAAGGCTGCTGTGCAGGATATGCCCATGCTTTTCCAGGATTCCCTAGCATGGATGAAGTCATCCATGGAGGATATGTTTTCAGCCATGCAGGAAGCTTCAGCCCCTAAGAAAGGGTCCATGCATGGAAGATCCTGATAAGGTACCTCTACAAAATATGAGAGACTTTAGGCCTATCTGATACTCTGCAAGAGCTGTTGGCTTTGGATAGAGCTTTTATGGGAAATTGTAAAGCTTCTCCAGTTTTTCCAATTCTCCCTTTACTGTTAATGGTTTAGCCAAATCTGAATGGAACAAAGGGGACAAAAGAAATGGTTTGAACAGGAGATTCACCAAGCTTTACCCCTTCAAGGAAGATAATATAACATCATGGTATACCCCTTTTTAAGATTGGCCATTGCTCATTTGGCTAGATGGACCATTATTCCTATGGAAGTTCGTTTCTCTCTTTAAGATGCTATGGACAGGAAGATGGAGTCAGTCCATAAGAAACAAAACTCTGCTATAGGTCAGGACTTAAAGGGATAGTAATGTTTCATAATAAAAGCACCTCTAATTAATCATCATAGTATTTGGACTTTGGAGAGTGTTATTTCAATTCTGTCAGAGTTGTAGTTCAAGAGTAATTCAATGACAAAGTATCCCCCTCCCGCCCCTTTTACTGATGTAACACTGCTCAGCCAGAGCAGAAGGGAGGTGCCCAGGTAGATTGCAGAGAGGGACAATCTTCAATTAAGATAAGGGAAAAACCTGAAAAGCTTGTCAAGGGGGGCAGGGATTTCATTGTTTTCACTGTAAGAAGCTTGTCCCCTTCTGTTATCTGTCTGGTCTAGCAACTAGATACCCCATCTGAGAAGAGATGGCTTATACTAGGTAAAAGGGGCAAGAGGGGAAACTTTGCATGTGAATATCTCTTAAAGCATAAAGGTTTGAGAGATAAGACTTATATCATTCTTCATGTTTTTTTAATGCCTACAAAATAAAATAAAGTTAAAACAAAGTATTACTATCCCTTTAAGGTCAGCCACGGCTTTAGCCTACATAACTAGACCCATCAGAATATGGCTTACTGAATTAGAGGAAAAGATTAATTCATCAGTGTCCTTATCAGAGTTGATAACTTTCCTGTGATGCCTCGGTGGATATCCTCAGACTTGCGGCATGGTTGTTGGCCCTATCCATCACAGTGAGGAAAACATTGTAGGTACGGTCATGCGGTGCAGACACTTCTTCCAAGAACAACTTGTGTGGCACTCACTTTCTCGGGCCAAATATTTGAACACTTGGAAAAAATAATTAAGAGGATGACTGGAGGGAAAAGCTCCTGTCTCCCGCAGGATAGGAGGGGAAAATCTGTGTGATTTAAGACCAGAAGACATAATTTTTGTGATCCCAGAAGATTTCTAACCGGCAGATACGATCAGAGGAGGCCAGTCATCAACCCGGTTGTCCAGAGGAGGTTTCAAGAAGGATCCCTCTTAGAGGTTCCAATTCAAGAAGCGGGAGCGGGCCCTGTTTCTGCTTCTATTGGGGGCAACTGGGATTTTTCCTTCATACCTGGCCATCAGATACAATTCTGGACTGATAGTTACATCATATATTGGAGACGGGATACCTGCTGGAGTTAGACCCACTTTCTCAGTCAGTGTAATGAAAATTTCCACAATTCTGTCACATCCTGTCAAGGCATTGGAGCTGAGGAAGGCAATACAGGATCTTCCTCTCAAGAATGTGATAGGGCCAGTTACTGAATATCAGGGAATTTATTCCATATTCCTGGTTCACAAAGTTTCTCTGGGCTTTTGAACAATTTTTAATTTTGAAGTTCCTGAACTTCTTTTTCAGGCTTTGGTATTTCAAGATGGAGTCAGTAACCAGTCCTAAAGGCAATTCCAAAAGGAGCTTTCCTGATGACCATAGACCTGAAATATGCCTGTCCTTGCATCCCAGTCAAGGTTTCCCACAGATCGTTTCTGATGTTTATACTGAAAGGTCATCACTACCAGTTCAAGGTTCTGCCGTTCAGCCTCTCCTCTGCACCCTGAGACTTCACCAAAGTATTAGCAGAGTCTGAGACTACGGGGATTATTGATCATCCCCTATCTGGATGATCTGTTTGTCTCCGAGTCCAAAAAAGCAGGTCTTGGACCACACTTCTCGGAGCCTCAAATTTCAGGGCTGGTTAATAAACCACCAAAAGAACTGATTCTTTCCCAGAGTATCAGCTTTCTGTGTATGGTCATACATACCACACAAGGGATGGTATTTCTAATGGAATACAGGATACTAAGAATAAAGACCACAATCTGGAAATTCAAAAAAAGAGTTCCTGTTAACAGCCCAGGATTATATTCGGCTATTTGGAGTGATAACCTCTTCAATCCAAATTATTCCATGGGCAAGGTGTCATTTAAGACCCCTGCAGAATCACTTCCTGGGCATCTGGGACAAGAGAGCCAAACATGGCACAGAGGATTCCTTTACCATTTCATATAAGGAAGAGTCGTCTTTGGTGGTCCAACATACAACTTGTCAAAGGGTCTTCTCTTCAGTAACAATTCTGGGAGATAGTGACTACGGATGGGATGGGGAGGCACTTGCAAGAACTTGTCTACACAAGGAAAGTGGTCTCCAGCGGAATCCCGCATGCAAATAAATGTGCTAGAGCTAAGGGCGGTAGCCAATTGCCTGAAGAATTTCAGATCCCAGACGTATCAAAAATCGGTTCTGGTGCATTCGGACAACACAGCAGCATTCATATACATAATCGGGAAGGATCCAGAAGCAAAAGTTTCCACAGTGGAAAAATTATTCGTCCGGAATCTAAAGGCCATCACAGTCTCTCACTTTGCAGGAAGACTGAATCTCCAGGCAGATTTCTTGAACAGAACACATCTGGATCAGGGGGAGTGGTCCCTAAATCAGAAAATCTTTCTCCAGATCACCAGCAAATGGGGAATGTCGGAGATGGGCAAAAACTCCAAATGCAGGTTCTTGATCTAGTATGTTGCATCTCCTTTTTTTTTTTTTTATCTCCTCTGTTGTTCAATATAGGTTACAGGTAACTTTGGGAAGGCAAACATCCCTTTAAGTAGGCAGGAACAATTTTTGAAAAGAAGTGCAGGGTGGAGCTTCCTACTCTCCTTAGCTGGTCAACAGCCAATCCCCATCCAGTAAGATTTTTCCTTGAACAAGCAAGGCAAGAGAGCAGTTCTGCTATAGTTTTTAGTTATTTATTGTTTTCTGTTAGATATGGAATGCCCACCATTAGGCGGATTACCATTACTAACATCCCAGTGGTGGAGTGCTCAGTTCCAGGTGCTGTTGTGGACCTTCCAGCCCTGAGGCAGCTTCTTTAACAATGGTAATCTGAAAAAGGAAGACCTGCAAAAAAGGTGAGCAACCCTTTGAGTGCTGCAGGTCCACATGTCCCACGCTTCCCCTCTTCACAGGGGTCTCCTTTGGAGTTCCTATTACATACTCCTGCACTCATTGGGTTTATATGTATGTCCGTTGGGGGTTGAGCACTTTTATGGGGTTTATTGCACTTTCCCTACTGGGTTCAGTGTTATTTACTCTTATTCTGGTGTTTACTATGTGTTTTCTACTTTTCAGACACACTTTGCTTATCTTGCATTATTTGAAAGGCGCGCTTTACCACATAGACGCCATTGCTTCATTCAACACTTTGGGACATATCTCTACATCCGCTGCACGTAGCGACTTCAGAGAAGGCTCATTCTGTTTGTCTACCCTTGTCCTGTCATCCGGTTTACAGTCTGAGTTTTTTTTGGGGGGCTCCAGGGGCTTTGTGCACTGTTTTTAGGTTACTTGAAGGGAAACTGCATTTTGCATGCTCATTTCTGATTGGCTGTAGTAGCGGACGCCATTTTCTCCTTTCCCTTCATGAGTATCCTACCCAGGGCTTGGACTCTCCTTATCTCCTCAGGAGATTAACCTTTCGCCTGCCAGTTAAGTGTATTTTCGCTATTTCTGTGGTGAAATTTAAACTAAGACACAGTATTTGGTGCTTACCTAATACTTTCAGATGTTTATACCCTGTTAGGATGTCAGACCCATTGGGACTTGGGGATAAACCTAAGACTAAGGATACTGGGTGTCTGTGACCCCCATTGTGCATTGCTCCTCATGTCAGTCGGGGCTTTCTAGAGAATACTCAGTTCATTTGTGCCCTTCATGTGCTGTTACCCCTGCCTCTCCACCAGGGACCTCCAGCCATGTACTAGAGCCACTGTGGATCCAGGAGTTTAAAGCTACTACTTTGTTTTATCTTTATTTTATCTTGTAGGCATTAAAAAAACATGAAGAACGATATAAGTATTATCTCTCAAACCTTTATGGTTTAAGAGATATTCACAATCAGTTTCCCCCTCCCGCCCCTTTTACCTAGTGTAAGCTATCTCTTCTCAGATGTGGAATCCAATCCATAGACCAGACAGATAACAGCAGGGGACAATCTTCTTCCTATGAGAACAATGAAAGCACTGCCCCCCTTGACAAGCTTTTCTGGTTTTTCCCTTATCTTAATTGAAGATTGTCCCTCTCTGCAGTCTACCTGGGCACCTCCCTTCTGCTCTGGCTGAGCAGTGTTACATCAGTAAAAGGGGCTGGAGGGGCGTACTTTATCATTCAATTACTCTTGAACTACAACTCTGACAGTTTTGAAATAACACTCTCCAAGGCCCAAATACCATGAAGATTAATTAGAGCTGCTTTTATTATGAAACATTACTGTCACTTTAAAGTCTACCTTGCAACTCCTTCCTACCCAATTACAGGGGATCTTCCAATCTTGGAAGCCCCCTACTTCATTCAGGTCCTCTGTGCCCAAACCACAGGGTGTACCTGATGTGTCAGATTCCTCTGAGGAGGAATTGTTGGTGGACTCAGATGAGGGTGAATGTTCTGAGGAAGTTTCCTCACAATTCTTTGGGGACCCCTTTGAAGCTGACCCTGAACCCTTGGCTGAGGGCGTGATCAGGGCAGTCCTCAATACTCTGAACATTCCTCTTGTTTCTAAGGACCCTTCTAATGTGTGTCACATACCTAAGAAGCATTGTACCTTTTTTCCCCCTAATCCCACTCTTGATTAGCTGGTGTTAGATGAGTGGAAAAACCCTGACAAGAAATCTACTTTGTCTAGGAAGTTTGCTAAGTTATATCACTTCTCAGAAGTGGCCCTGGCTCAGTGGGCTCAACCTCCTAAGGTGGATACCCCAATTTCTAGACTTTCTAAATTCACAGCTCTGTGGCAGATGTTTGTTCTTAAGCATTGGACTGATAGAAAACTTGAGGCTTTTCTAAAAGCCATCTTTGCCACTTCAGGCACATCCTTACGTCCCTCATTCGCCGCTGCTTGGGTGAACAGGACCATTTCTGTCTGGACAGAACAGCTTACTGTAGCCGTACGTCGGGGTGCTCCACTGCTGACTTGTTGCAGCATCTAGCCAACATTTCTGAAGCTCAGCATTCTGTTTCTGCAGCTATCTTTGATGCTATTAGTTTGGTAGCTAGGGTTTCTACCATGTCCGTGGTCGCCAGACGCAATCTCTGGCTTAAGATCTGGTCCGCGGATACCATCTCTAAGAAATCCTTCCTTATGTTCGTTGCCCTTTTTGGGAACGTACCTATTTGGGCTGGAGCTTAAGGGCCTCTTGCTCTTAGTTTCCAAGAGGAAGCCTCAGGTCAGATGGAATTGGCGTTTTCGTCCCTTTCAGGCTGAGGAGCTTGCCATGACCCAAACTCCGCATTCCTCCTCCAAGCCCAAGCAACAATAGAGGCCCAAGCAGTCCTCCACCACGCCCAAGACCTTTAAACCTTCTTCGGCATGACTCACCGGACCCCAGGCGCCAGTGGGTGGACGACTGTGCCATTTCCTCAGTGTCTGGACAGACACCATGGCAGATCCGTGGGTTTTACCGGTAGTTTCTGAGGGGTACAGGATTCCTTTTACCTCTCTTCCTCCGTTCAGGTTCTTCTCACACTTCTCAGGGAGTAGAAAAGCTCCGTCTTTTCAGTGGCGCCATCCAGACCCTTTTGGTCAAGGAGGTCCTGGAACCGGTTCCCAAGCTGGAAAAGGGTTCGGGTTTCGATTCCAATTTGTTTGTGGTTTCCAAGAAGGACAGTGGCTGCTGTCTGATCTTGGACCTCAAGGATTTCAATTCTTTTGTGGTCAAAACTCATTATCACCAGGAGTCTCTAAGGACGGTGATTGCAGCCATGTGTCCTGGGGGGTTTCTCGCTTCTCTGAACCATCAGGATGTCTATTTAGATATAGCCATCCACCCAGGGAGCTTGTAGTACCTCAGGTTTGCTTGCGACCAAGGGCATTTCTGGTTTTCTACTCTTCCCTTTGGTCTGACTACGGCCCCCCAGGTCTTCAATCGTAGTACTTTAGTTTCCGTCCTGCACAGGGATGGCATCATGGTTACTCTATATGTGGATGATTTGCCCTTGAAGGCCCCCTCTCCTGAACTCCTTCATCAGCAGGTCCAAGACTGTATTTACACTCTCATCCATCATGGGTAGATTCTGAACATGGACAAGTCACATTTACTTGTATCTCAAAGACTGGTCTTTCTGGGTCTTCTATTCGACACCCTGAAGGGCATGGTGTGTCTCACGGAGGAGGTGACTCACCAGATCACCCACAAGGTGTCTGCAGTCCTGGCTTGCGATCCAGTCCCTGCCAAGAAGTTGACCTCTCTAGTGGGGAGGTTCCATGGAGGCGGTTCCGTTTGCGATGGTTCACATGAGAGAACTTCAGAGGTTTGTGATCCGTCTTGCCCTTGCGGACCTGATTCTCCTGAAGATGTCTGTTTCTCTACCTCTTCATGTGGAGCTGAGTCTGTCGTGGTGGCTAGACCTCTCCAATCTGATGACGCATTTCAAAGCTTTTCAAATCTTACTGGATGGGGATTGGCTGGTGACCAGCTAAGGGGAGAAGGAAGGCTCCACCCTGCACTTCTTCTTTTTCAAGAATTGTTTCTGCCTACTTAAAAGGGCGGTCGCCTTCCCAAAGTTACCTGTAATCTATATGGACTAAGAGAAAAGGATTTAACAAGCAAGACTAAAATCCGCTTTTATTTGAGGCACAGAGAGGAGTTCAGACAAACAGGCTCATTGTTTGTTCGTTTCTTTGGAAAACTTAAGGGACCCTCGGCCTCTAAAGCTTCAAAATCTAGATGTATCTTGTAGTCTATTAGATTAGCTTACCTGGAGGCCAACCTGGCATCTGCTGACTAAACTGATAGGAGAATTCCATTTATTCACCTATTAGCACCTTGTGGTCCTTTTTCTTGGCTATATTCACATTATATTGTGATGGCTTTTGGTTTTTTGGGATAATTCTTCACCTTCCCTTTTTAAAAGTGCACTGCTTTGGTATATCCCATAGTACATAGCCAGGGACAGGACACAGAATAAACAGTGACATTTACGTATGATATTTCCTTTTTCTTCTGTGTCTTTCCACGGCTCACCCTACCCTTAGTGATTGGGACGACTACCTGCTGTGGTGAGGGGGGCTTCCTTATATGGCTTTATTTGATTGATTGGTCCTGCCCCAGCAAATGGATGGAAATGGTACGCATTGTACATAGCCATTTAAGGACACAAAACAAAAGGAAATATCCGTAAGTAAATTCTACCCTTTTGGGGCTCCATGGTTCAGTTGGATTACTCTAGAATTGTTCCTGTTTCTCCATGTGTTAAGGCCAAGAGAGTACAAGAGGGAGTAAGACAGACTAACACTGTGGGCAGGGCTGGATTTACATCTCAGGAGCCTGTAGGCACAGAAATCTGAAGCGCCCCACCCCCATTGGCCATCTCCAATGGACACCTCCACAATGCTCAAATCTCTCCCATCAGCTCCATATTGCCCCCATCAACTCCAACTTGCCCCCATCAGCTCCAACTTGCCCTTACATTGCCGGCCATCATCTCCAACTTGCCCCCATTAGCTCCAACTTGCCCTCATATTGCCTCCATCATCTCCATATTGCCCCATCAGCCCCAACTTGCCCTCACATTGACCCCATCATCTTCACATTGCCCCCATTTTGCCCCCTGTATCCGTTTCCTACTTCCCTGGTGGTCCAGCGGCAGACCTGTAGCACAGACCTGTATCTGCTGTTGCTCCCACGCGGTCTTCTCTTTAGGAATGCAGAGTGCTGTGAGATGATGTAATTTCCCAGCGCTCTGCATTACTAAAAAGCCAACGAGGGAGCAACAGCAGCTACAGGTCCGTGCGCAGCGATGTGAATGCAAGTATAAAAAAAAAAATTATTCCAATGACAGGCGCCCCTATGAGGGTTGCGCCTGTAGGCAGATGCCTACTCTGCCTTATGGCAAATCCGGCCCTGACTGTGGGGTGCCTGCATTTCTGTGTGAATGTGCGAATCCCAGGCAACAACAGGCTGCTTGTGCTAGCTTTATCTTCCAAAAGCAATGAGCCTTGAAACGATTGCGAGTGATTAGAGAGAAAATAATTCCCTTTAGATTCCAGCTAGCTTGTATTACACTTTCCATATGTACAATGATAGATGGATACAGTGGGGGTATAAATATATAAAACCAAAAACAAGATGAGACATTTATATTGTTTCATTTCCTTACTAAATAAACACAAACTGAAAAGCAGTCACATTTATATTCACAAAGATCTCTTGAGGGACACCTGCTGTTCAACAGACCTCCCGTCTGTCTGGCAACCAGTGATTGTCTAATCATTCAGTGATGGTTTCAGTCCACCAGTACGGTGAATCCCTCGTTGGAGCTGCAGACTGAATCACTGGTTGATAAACATGGAGGAAGTCTGAATAACAGTATCTATGATGGAAAGTGTTAATCTTCTATGTCCGAATCCATGGCATGAACAATTAGGTCTTGACGCCTCCCCTCCATCAGGTAGGACCAGTTAAAAAATACTTCCTAGTTATTTGAACTCTTATAAAGTTTGAATAAAACAATTGACAGCAGTGGGAGTACACTTGTTTTACTCAGCAGGAAACTCTCTATAACATATAGGTTTTCATAAAAACAAAAATTACTGCTCCTTTAACTCCTTAAGGACCGTCATGGGTTGTTATACCCTTAATTACCCATGACGGTCCTGGACCGTTGTGGAATTCCAGGCTCCCGTGCTCAGTGGTCTTTAAGTGACCGAAGTGCGTGCGCGGCCGGTCCTTAACCCCTTAAGGACAAGCGGTCCCGGAGTGTGCTGTCCCTTAAGGACCACATAGGAAACTTCGACGTGCTGTCCCACTTGACTGATCACATGGGGCGGCACGCCGAACGGGGGACTGAAAGAGATCGTTCCGGTCTTGGAGCGATCAACTTCAGTCCCCAGTATTACTCACCGCGCTCCTACAGGAGAGTAAGAGTATGTGATGTGCCAGGACCGGACCAGCATGACGGTCCTGCCACGTCAATGGTCCTTAAGGGGTTGAAATTCAGTAAATGTGTTTATGCATAAGTCTGTGCAAATAAAGTACTTTGCTCTATCAAACTGAAATATATTCAATTATACAAATCTAAAAATTATCATGAATGCCACAATCCCCAGCAACAACGTCTAAAACAACAAATGTCCATCTTTGGCCATTTGAAATTTTGGGAGGTTTAAGGATATACTGCCTCCTTATCAGGTAGATAAAATAAGTATGTAATGAGTACTTTAACCCTTTGAGTGCCAGAGGGGTACACAACGCTGTGTGTACCCCTCTGGCACTCAAAGGGTTAAAAGGATAGACACCTAAGTGTATCTTTCCTGGTAAAATAGTCTCATTAAGAAAAAAAAAAAATTCCTGTTTATAAATTTATAATGTTTTTTACTCTTTTCCCCAACTATGCTGTATGTTCAGCAAGGGGCATCTTTTTTTGACATGGTAACTAGTATTCCCATACCAGTTTATTTTGAGGTTGCACAAAAAGATTCACAAACTGGACTGACACAGCAGCTTGTTCATGTTTTCTACCTTCTGCAGCAGTGAAGAGGGAACAGAATGAACACACTTGCTGGTCTCTGCTACTAACTACATCTTCTCTGCAAGTGCATTCAGACTAATTGCTTGTGCTGTCTCCGATTACAGCATTGAGACAGCACGCACATGTGTGCAAAATGGAGAGAAGGGGCTTTCTGTATAACAAGAATTCCAAAGTGGGAGGGAGGGGGGGACACAAGGGAGCTGCGGTGATCAAAGGTTAAGATGTAATATTGCTTCCAAGAGGGGAACAAGAAAAGATGATGAGCTTGAGGAAGTGGCACAGGAGAATCTTTTGGGCAGCACAAAGAATTGGAGGCAAGTCACTGAATATATTGCATTGCTGTAGGCAAGGACGGAGTGCAGTGACAGGTTTGTGCTATTTGTATAGGGAGATAAGCATTTAAGTCGGCTAATGGATTGTGATTAATGTGCACTGTTCTTGTGTTAACAAAGGCTGTTATCTTGGTCCATTTAAAAAAAATAATCCTGGAAAAGGCAGGTGTGTTTGATCACTCAGAGCATAGGTGAGACTAGATTTTAAAGGGATAGTAATACTTAAAATGTAAAAATATATGTTGTAGGGTTTATCCCCCTGAGTAACACAAGGGTACTCTCACTGCTGAGAGATATTTGATTAAAAAATTATAACAGCTCAAACTTGAATTTTTTTTTTTTTTAGATGAAATATCAGTGGCCTGAAAATTTACAGTGGCGCTGTTGCTACACCATCCTATAGATGCAATGCTCTGGTCTGTAGATCATAAATCTCCATAGGATGGTGTAGCAACAGCGCCACTGTGATATTGCACCTAAAAAATTAAAGTTTGAGTGGTTATAATTTTTTAATAATATATCTCTCCGCAGTGGGAGTACCCTTTTTTTATTCGGGGACATAAACCCTGTAAACATGTATTTTATTTATTTATTTATTTATTTTTATAATAAGTATTACTGTCCCTTTAAGCCTCAAAAAAACAAAATGACAAGTTTTACAGATGCTGAATGATGGATCACAGTGTAATTTAAGTGTATATAACCCAGTTCATTTTAGATGTTACTGTTACTTTAACATTTTTCACTTCCTGCTTGGATGTTACCATCTCTGGATTCATGTGGAATACTGATGTTTCTATAGGGGTGTTGCTAATAGGCTGTGTTCCTTCAGTTGCTCAGTTTATAGTGTAGACCAGTTTATTGGTATGTGTGCATATGTGAAGCGTTGATTTGATCTTGTGGGCCCCCCCCCCACACTCTTCTTTTGGTTGACCATTGATTTTATACTGGTTAGTATGCTCAGCATACATTAGTTTACCACCTTGTGTCGTTTTTTGAACCCCTTAAGGACAAGCGTACCTGGGGTACTTACCCTAAAGAACCTTCTAGATTACATTTGGATACCTAGCACATGTGAGCGATCTCAGAGGTACTGGCTCGCTGAAAGAGGTTTAAATGAACTGCTCTGGTCTTGGAGCAGTCTGTTTTTAGACTCCTGTCATGATGACAGTAGGCCTGCAGGATTGATGTGATCAAAAAAGTCATGACATGCCATGACCTTCCCTTGTCCTTTTTCGTGCTGTTTTGAAGAGTGGGGAATGATTGTGGGATGTGTGGGGGGAGGGTTGGTGGTCAATTTCAGCCAGGGTTAACTCTTTGAGTGTCAGAAGGGTACGCAGAGCAGTACCCCTCTAGAACGCAAAGTGTCAATGTTATTTCTATTTCTGTCGTCCAATATAACATACAGGTACCATGGGGAGGCGACTGCACTGAAGAACATAATCAATGAAGCCACTGGCTGGGAAAAGCACCTTGTTGCCTACAGTTCCTAAATGCTCTAATATGGCAAGAAAACTGCATCTTTTTCGCTAAAGAGAAATGCAAAGGCTGAATCCAGGTGGGTCTCAAGCCAGCACCGCAAGCTCCACCTCCAAGCCCAGGCAACAGTGGAGGGTCCAAACTCCACCAAACCTTCTTCGGCATGACTTGCCGAACCTTGGTCCTCACACACCTGTAGGTGGTTGTCTGCATCATTTTTCAAGCATTTGGGCAGGCTCTGTTGTGTGATCGTGGGTATTACAGGTGGTTTCAGGAGAGGCTACAAGAGTCCTTCACATCCCTGCCTCCTTACAGATTCTTCCTTTCTCATCCTCCTCAGACTCAGGGATGGTTATGTCTCTACAACGGGGCAGTGCAGGCTCCCTTGGACAAGGGAGTTCTGATTCCGATTACTCTGCAAGAGAGAGATTTAGGTTTTTATTCAAACCTATTTGTAGTTCCCAAGAAGGATGGCGGCAGTGTCCCATCCCGGACCTCAAGGATCTCCAGTTCCTTTTATGGTCCATACATTGCTGCAATGTGTCCAGGGAAATTCTGGCCTCTCTGGAGCTGCAGGATTCTTACCTGCCATCACACCATTCATCCTGACAGTCAGAAGTATCTCAGATTCACTTGTGCTCTGGGACACCTTCAGTTTGCCACCCCTCCCATTCGGGCTCTCCACTGCTCCTCAGGTGTTTGCACGTGTCTTGGGCACCTTGATTGCTTTCCTGCACACAGAGGGGATTCAGGTGACTCCATACATGGATGACCTTCTGCTGAAGGCTCGCTCCAGGGACCATCCTAGACCGCCGGGTCCAGGAATGTGCCCAGACTCCTCCTAGATGGATTCTGAACATGGACAAGTGTGCTCCAGTTCCTTCTCAGAATCTGGTTTTCCTGGATCTCCGATTCTACACCTGTCAGGGTATCTGACAGAGGATTCTGTTCAGCAGATTGTGGGCAAGGTGTCCCTTGCTCTGGAGTGGACCTTAATTCCAGTTCTCATCCCTTGTGGGCAAGATGGAATCCACCATGGAAGCGGGTCCGTACTCCATGGCAAACACCAGGGAGCTTCAGAGGCTCACTATCAGAGCTTACCAGGGGAAGCCGGAACTCCTGGATTGGCTAGTCTCTCCTTCCCTGGAAGTGAGACAAGACCTCCTCTGGTGGACGAACAGTTACAACTTTAGGAAAGGTAAACCTATTCTAGTCCAGTATTCGACTCTGGTGACGACGGCCACCAGCCTTTACAGCTGGGGAGCTGTCCTGGGTCACCTGGGGGTTCAGGGCAGATGGTCTGCAGAGGAGACCCTCCTCCCCATCAACATTCTGGAGCTCAGAACGATTCATCATGCTCTGATCTACTGGTCCTCTTCCCTGAGGGACCGTCCAGTCAGACAATGCCACAGCTTACATCAACAAGTAAAGAGGCACAAGAAGCACTTCCGCTTGGTTAGAGGTCAAGGCTATTCTAGCTTGGGCATAAGAACATGTTCCTGCCATCTCTGCCATGCACATTCCAGGTGTAGAGAACTTTCTGGCAGACTTCCTCAGTCACCAGACAGTGGACCCCGAGGAGTGGGGGTCCAGAAATGGGGGGGCATCCCTGCATTGACTTGATGGCTACCAGGGACAACAGGAAGGTTTCGCTGTTTTGCTCTCGCTGGGGTGATGGCGTTTGCAGTGGATACCTTGTCAATTACTTGGATATTTCATCTAGCCTACATTTTTTTTTTCCCCCGTCTTCCTGTCATTCCCAGGGTGCTGAGGAAGAGTCACATGGATGGTGCATCAGTCATTCTGATCCTCATAGGACCAGGCAACTTTGGTTTCCAGAACTGCTGGCGCTGTCTGCTCAGATCCATTACCTCTGCCACGCAGACCAGATCTCCTTCTTCAGGGCTACGTTTGGAGAGAGAATGTGGACAGCATGGCTGTTGAAGCCTCCATCTTAAGGAGGAAAGGCTTTTCTCTTGAGGTGGTCTCCACCATGATCCAGGCCAGGAAGCCTGTGTCCTCAAAGGTCTAACACCAGGTTTGGTCTACCTTCTATTCTTGGTGTGTGGACAGGGATCTGTCCTCACAAGAATTTTTATTTTCCATCTATCTTGTCCAGGATGGTGTGATCAAGGGCCTTAGCCTTAATTCCTCGAAGCTCCAGACCTCAGCTCTGTCTTTTTCCAGAGACGTATTGCCATGTTACCAGATGTTAAAGTCTTCTTTCAGGGTGTCACTCAATCTTTTCCTGCCTATAAGGCTCTCGCTCCTCAGTGGGGCCTTAACTTGGTTCTGGTAGTCTTGCAGCGGCCTCCTTTTGAATCTTTGGCTGCCATTCCTCTTTGTCTTCTGACGTGGAAGATTACTTTTCTTTTAGAGGTGGTTTTTGTCCGCTGGGTTGCAGGCCTTGTCCTGCAAACCGCCTTTCCTGGTGTTTCACAAGGATAAGGCTGTTCTCCTTGCCTCCCAGGAATTTCTTCCTAAGGTGGCCTGAGTTCCACATCAATCAGGATATTGTTGTGCCTTCCTTTTGTCCTGACCCTAAATCTGACAAGGAGAGGGATCTCCACTTGTTGGATGTAGTGTGTTGCCTCAAGTTCTACTCAGAGAAAAGAGTATTTTAGTCTTATCTGTTAAATCCTTTTCTCCCACCCAATGAAAGGGACCGTGCTGGGTCTCCTGTGGCTGGACATGGGAGTCCTTCTGGGTTCATTGTTCACAGGAGTTTTTCCTTCTTGCTATCTTAGTCGATAGGTTATTGTCTCAAATCTATCTGGCAGGGAGGGGCTATGGTAGCCTGATATATAGAGGAGGGGGAAGCTCCACCCCTGCACTTTTCAGAATTGCTTCAGCCTGCTGGGAGGAGCTGTCTCCTCCCCATGGTACCTGTGTGTCATATGGACTAAGAGAAAAGGATTTAACAGGTAATTCTGTTTTGTTTTTGTTTTTTCTAGATCTTTGGGATCGAGTGCTTTTTAAATAAATTTAAAAAAAAAGTGTATTTTAAGGTGACCCTTCCACTTGAACTGTCTCTCTCATCCCTATAAGTAGGCTGTTAGGCTAGTTCTAATGGCTATCAAAAAAATACTTGTTTTGTATGATGTATGCAATTGTGTGTTTTAATATAAATATACTTTTTTATGGAGAAGTTGTTAGAAAGTTAATCAGAATGTAATTTCCCTTCATTCAGCAGCGGACCCTTCAAAATAGAACACTTGGACAAAGGACAGCGCCAGTTTTCTGAGAACCTGTATAACTCCCAGATCATGAACAAGGACGGGAATCGAATAACAGAGAAGATACTGAACATCACCTTGGAGATCATCTTTCTGCTGACTGGAGAGGTGAGAGATCATGTGTCGGGTATAATGTGATCAAGGGGCCACTTGGAAATGTGATTTCAAAGTGTCAGAAAATTATATTTTTGGATAGAGCTGAGGGATTAGGTTGGGAATAGACATACCAAGATAATTAGAACAGTGCAAAAGTATTAGATGGCTCTTCTGGCAAGAGCTTATTGTCTACTCTGTGGTTCTCAGTACATGTCCTTGTGGAGCATTAACAGTCTGGAGCTTGAGGACTCCCCTGCTTGAGCACATGAGTGAACCAGAATGACTCATTCTCTAATTTACTCGGCTGCATTCAAGTATGGAAATCAAAGTCCTTGCCGGTTTGCAGTCCATAAGAGAATGCGTTGAGAACCACTGCTCCGGACTAGAGGAAGGTAGGTAGGGACACAGAAATTTGAAAGATCTACAAGGTGTTAAGTGCTTCCAGCAACATGAACTGTCAGGTCAGTGGATGGAAGATAAACCCTGCTGTGCAGTGGGATAGGCATGTAGCAAGTCTGATATGGGAGGAAAAGCGGATTTACAAGCCGCAAGATCCTGATAGGGTTGTATGTGGTAGAGTGCTTTTGAAAATGTGCGAGTAGAGGGTCGGCAAGTTCATGATCTTGTCTTGCACAAAACACTTATGAAGGTAGTTGATGGCTTCTCTAAAAGAGGTAAGTTCGAGAGAACATCTGATGAGTGGATGAGAGAATTCCATAGGTTAGTTGTGTCACCGGAGAAGTCTTGCAGAGGGAAATGGAAGGATGTATTGTGTGTTGAGGGGAAAAGGAGATTCTGCATAGAGCAAAGATGACGAGTGGGGGTGCAGAGTTTAGAAGGAGCTTTTCCAGCTGGATCCAATGTTTTGAATTTAATCCTTGAGAATGAGGGAAGCCAGCAAAAATATTTGACACAGAAGAGTCACTAGAAGGGATGTGCGAGGTAGATTAACTGACGGCACTGTTCATTATAGACTGTAGTTGGGTGAGAGGCTGATTAGGAAGGGTGGAGTATGTATGTGGTTTTAAAATATCAGAGTTTTCATGTGAGGAAAAGGTTGGATTCTAGAAATGTTGGATAGATGAAGACAACTTGAGTTATTTTTTTGTGTGATGTATCTACAATATGAAGTCCTTGTGCTGCTACAGTTCTAGTGGAACAAGTAAGTCTGGAATAGTCGGATGGTGCAATTAAAGGAATTGGTGGGACTTCTTGAGTGTGAAAAGCTATAAAACCTTTTAATGAAAAAAGTAAATGTCATACTTCCAACTATCACCTGTAGGTTTGAGTTAGTTTGTTAGATCCCTAAAATCGTATCCTAACCTTTGTATTCTTTTAATGCAAGTGTATACTGTCCTATATTCATAGTTGGAAACGCTCCGGATTTGCACCGGAGACTCCGGTTTTTGTATTGCATTACCGGGTCTCTGGAGAAAGAGGCTGACTACATCTGGTGGTGTGGACTTTCCTCTGAAACCCTGCCCACTTCTTCCCAGCCTGTTCCTTCCATTTCTCCTCCTTCCTCACCCTCTTCTACTCACTTTATTAGAGGACCAGTTAAGCCCCACCCCTTTGGGACGCAAATTGCATTATTCTTATCCTCCCTTCCAGGGTCTCTAGAAGAACAAGCTGCCAGGTATGCCTGTGTAGGCACATTTTGGTTAATTGTTTGTGCATAGATAATACTGTTAATGTATTGAGAATAGCACTCGCTGTTCTTCTATTCAGAAAAGCTGATCTCTCAGTCCATTTAACGATAATGGAGAACAACCACTTAGACACCATATTAAGGTTGCTATGGTAATGGGAGCCTTGGAAGAAGCAGAAATAAGAGCCCCCCCCACAGAGCAGGTGTAAGAACAGATTATAGGGCTCAGAAATCACACAGAATTTTTACAGATACTTGTTTGATCCTTAATCTAATTGCAAAAGCAATACGTTGTGTATCCCTCTGGCAATACAGAGGAATCACTACTTAGACATACTATTAAGACTGCTATGGTAATGGGAGCCCCCACAGCAGATTTTAGGTTTCAGGGACTGTAATTTTTACAGATGCCAGCATAGAATACAAGGGATTTAAAGGGATAGTAATACTTCGTTTTATCTTTATTTTATTTTGTAGGCATTAAAAAAACATGAAGAACGATATAAGTCTTATCTCTCAAACCTTTATGGTTTAAGAGATATTCACAAGTAAAGTATCTCCCCCCCCCCCCCCCATTCAGCCAGATCAGAAGGAAGGTGCCCAGGTAGACTGCAGAGAGGGACAATCTTCAATTAAGATAAGGGAAAAACCTGAAAAACTTGTCAAGGGGGGCAGGGATTTCATTGTTCTCATACAAAGAAGATTGTCCCCTGCTGTTATCTGTCTGGTCTATGGACTGCATTCCACATATGAGAAGAGATGGCTTACACTAGGAAAAAGGGGCGGGAGGGGAAACTTTGCTTGTGAATATCTCTTAAACCATAAAGGTTTGAGAGATAAGACATATCGTTGTTCATGTTTTTTTAATGCCTACAAAATAAAATAAAGATAAAACGAAATATTACTATCCCTTTAAAGTGAAACTGTCATCTTAAAGGGGTAGTAATATTTCACAAAAAAAAAAAAAAAAAAAGCAGCACCGAGTTGTAGTACAAGAGTAATTGAATTCTAAAATATCCCACTCTCACCCCTTTTACTGCTCACCTCAAAACAGCAAGACTGTCCGAATGGATTTCAGCAAGGGACTGTCTTCAGTGAGCATAAGGGAAAACCTGTCAAGGGGGGCAGGGTTTTCCATATGCTCACAGTAAGAAGATTGTACCTCACTTTGACCTGTCTGGTCAAAAGACCAGACTCTACATCTGAGGGGAGGCTGCTTACACTAGGTAAAAAGGGGCAGAAGGGGGATACTTTTATCATTCAATTATTCTTGTACTACAACTCTGACAGCATTGAATTAACATTCTCCATGGCCCAAATACTATATACTATGAAGATTATTCTGAGCTGTTTTTTTTGTGAAACGTTACTATGACTTTAAAGCAGATCTGTCACATGCACTCTTCTCCCCCAATTGAAGTCTCCCAACAAATCCTTTAGGATACCACAGAATAATGATTAAATAATCATGGCAAGTGTTAAAATAATATATCTGTAGCCGTAGAGCGAGGTACGGAGAGTGCAGACATGTTCCTGACATGGTTGTTGATTGGCATCACTCTCCCTTGAAGCCTGTTAATGGGAGTTGAAAATACTACCCCCCCCTTAAAAAAAAAAAAACAAAAAAAAAAAACTCTCTCTCACTGAGGGTGCTCCAGGACCGAGCTGCACCTACATGGGCTGTTTTATGCAAACAGGGGAGGAGCTAATAAGCAAGCTACCTTCGGGTAATTTTTCAAACAATTATTTCTGTATATAGATTTATGATTTGAACAAAAAAAATACACAGCAACTGTGGATTCTATCAAACTTGAAATGCTATACAGTTCCCTGGTGGCACAGAGGGGTCCACCCTCACGTCCATATAAAGTTGGTGGCCGAAGTATGCCACATTTTTTTCTGGCACTCAAATGGTTAAATGGTGTCTGAAGATGGAAAATGTGCTTGCTATGCTACTAGTTCCTTATTTCACGTTAAAATTTAAATACCGTTCAAACAAACTTGCAACACTGTATTTTATATAGGGAAACTGAAATCTCCTAAACTCCTGCCATTTGAAGGTATAATATACAAGAGAGACTGAAATGATCTGCTGCTGTCTTCTAGGAGAGAACAATCAGTGCAATCACTGATTTAACCCATCAGCTGCCAAACATGGTACAGCTGCCATTTGCAGTAAAAGAACAATCATCTTTCAGTATAGGGGTAGTGAAAGAGTTAATAAGTGTGTGAGATAATGTTTATTATACAGGATCTTGGTGGTACTATGTTTGCCCTATGTACGATTTATAATCACGAGTGGCTGTGTCAAACTTTAAAGTGATAGTAATGTTTCATAATAAAAGCAGCTCCAATTAATCATCATAGTATTTGGACTTTGGAGAGTGTTATTTCAATTCTGTCAGAGTTGTAGTTCAAGAGTAATTCAATGACAAAGTGTCCCCCTCCCACCCCTTTTACTGATGTCACACTGTTCAGCCAGATCAGAAGGGAGGTGCCCAGGTAGACTGCGGAGAGGGACAATCTTCAATTAAGATAAGGGAAAAACCTGAAAAACTTGTCAAGGGGGGCAGAGCTTTCATTGTTCTCACAGGAAGAAGATTGTCCCCTTCTGTTATCTGTCTGGTCTATGGACGGCATTCCACATCTGAGAAGAGATGGCTTACACTAGGTAAAAGGGTCGGGAGGGGAAACTTTGCTTGTGAATATCTTTCAAACCATAAAAGATTGAGAGATAAGACTTATATCGTTCTTCGTGTTTTTTTTTTTTTTTTTAATGCCTACAAAATAAAATAAAGATAAAATGAAGTATTACTATCCCTTTAAGTCAGAGCTTTCCAAACATTTCATGTTGGTGACACACGTTTTAGACATGCATCATTTTGCGACACATTAATTCAGGTTTATTAGCAAACCGGATGTTAAAGGGATAGTAATACTTCGTTTTAACTTTATTTTATTTTGTAGGCATTAAAAAAACATGAAGAATGATATAAGTCTTATCTCTCAAATCTTTATGGTTTAAGAGATATTCACAAACAAAGTATCCCCTCCCTGTTCAGCCAGATCAGAAGGGAGGTGCCCAGGTAGACTGCAGAGAGGGACAATCTTCAATTAAGATAAGGGAAAAAGCTGAAAAACTTGTCAAGGGGGGAAGGGCTTTCATTGTTTTCATACAAAGAAAATTGTCCCCTTCTGTTATCTGTCTGGTCATACAACCTGATCCACATCTGAGAAGAGATGGCTTACACTAGGTAAAAGGGGCGGGGAGGGGAACTTTGCTTGTGAATATCTCATAAACCATAAAGGATTGAGATATAAGACTTATATCATTCTTCATGTTTTTTAACAATAAAGTTAAAACGAAGTATTACTATCCCTTTAAACGAACCCCTTATCAGAGATACGGACACATACATAAAATGTAATAGCGAAATGTATGGGGACACAACATATTTCATGAAAACCTTTCACTTATATTTTTTAAAATATATGATTGGTAAGATAATAACATATATTTACAAGCTTGTTGTCAATTATGAGTAACAATAAGTAAATATGTGTAAGAATTTAAAAAATTTGAATAACGCCAATAACTACTTCTTACTATTTTAATGAGATGTATGAGGTTGATGGGATGAACATAGTTTTTGAATATTCGGTGGAATATTAGATAAAAACACTCACATTTCATCATCAAGCATTCTTAAGCTTCCACATTTCAGTATCTTTAAGTTTGTCATCATCGAGTGGCGGTCAAGCAGCAGCCAAGAAGGTGTTCTATCCAAAAACTGGACCCATGGAATTTCTCAAACACATCACTTCAGGTGCGGCCGAATCACCGGAAGTGACGTGGAATCAGCTGTTTCAACCCGTTTACGCATGCGCAGTACCTGTATGATCCCTCGACCGCGGTGTGCATACAATGATACGACGGAAGGGGAATATACTAGTGCACCATACTAATGTGTCGCAACACACAGTTTGGAAAGCTCTGCTTTAAGTTCTTCTGCGTTCTAGGGATGTGTGCAAACCCCTCTGGCATAGAAAGCATTTGCGTCAGTAGGATAAATGCATGTTTAACTTTGTTAGTGTCAGATAAGTGCGCACCTTTCTTTGCACCTGTCTTTGACTATCAAGGTGTTAACTAAACTGGGGTCGTATGCGGGGACAGATTGATAATGAGTAGGTAGGAGATGGGCTGTTCCACTAACCATGAGGGCAGGTATTTTATTATACTAATCATTCTTAATGGCAGCTTCTTTGCTCATGTATAAACAGGTATATTTTGTCTTTTGTATAGAGTTTATTTTAGCAATGGTGTATAGCTAGACGTGGGCATATTTTATATGGTTTCATGTACTTCTGCTTCTCACTACAAAATAACCAGTGTAGATGAGCAGGACACATAGTCTCTGTCCCTGTGCCCAGTAATATTTGTTAATGTTCTGATATGTAGGATTATATTATTGTGAAGAAACAGGGAGACCATGAAACAAGCGGCAGCGGTTATCTTGTGTCTGAAGGATTGTCCCGGACTCAGAACCCCACCATAGAACCTTCATCTAACTCCTCAACAGACATAAAGACCAGGGACCAGAAGATAATGAAACTCACCAACAAGATCCTTCACCTGCTGACTGGAGAGGTGAGCACTGCTGGAGTGGGACATGATCTACAGGGAGAGAAGCTGATAAAACCAATGGACATGCCTGGATTGATTGTGGTGTGATTTTTGTGTTTCAGGTTTCTGTTAGATGTCAGGATATTGCTGTCTCTCTCTCCATGGAGGAGTGGGAGTTTGTAGAAGAATGCAGGAGACTTTACAAGAAAAATGTACGGGGAAGTCAACAAACTATCAGCTCAACAGGTAAGAGCAAGTTATAATCTAGTGTATATCCCATCTGGAGCACAGTCATGTACACAAAAAGGAAACAAGCTATATCAGTGGTTTTCAAATGCAGCCACCAGCGTGTTTGCATGATGCCACCACGAGAAATGCAGGAATGGTGGCTGCACCAGCCCCTCACTGATGTGGTGGCTCAGCAGATTTGCAATAAATTCAGTTCTGACTGGCTGAGACTTTGCGTCTGAATTTGCCTCGGCCAGTCAGTCTATGTTCAGCCTGCCCCAGCAGCAGCTCTGTCGCTTAGAGCTGAGGTGACAGTGTGACAAGGCTGTGTGGAGTCTAGAGTGGACAAACAGGTAGGTAATTATATGTGCTATATATATATAATATAAGAATTCACTACATACAGCAGTAGATAATAATAAGTCAGAGGTTGACTCCTGGCCAGATGGTTGCTGGATGGGCGGAAGGCACACTGCCTTGTGTAGTGCTATGTGCCCTTTACTTGTTCAGAGAGTTAAAGCAGTTGAACAATAAGCAATTGTGATTCTTTTTCGTTTAATATTTCTTTTATTGATTTTTCATAACAAAAAAAATAACAATAATATAGAAAGGTAGGAAAGAAAAAAAAAGGGAACGACCTCCAGCGTGCAGAACAAACATGTCATGACCATAACAGTTCTTATATATGGAATGGTCTAAAACGTGTGCCTAGTGTTCAGGCACACATTTTAGACCATTCCAATGAAGGGATTCCGTGTAAGTAACGAGATCCCGGCACTTCTCGAGCGCCAGCGTGTCGACCGACACGGATCTCCTGCTGACAGCTTTACAGCTGTCAGTAGGAGAAATCAAACTTTAAACGCCCGTATCTCTTAAACCATAGCGGTTTAAGAGATGTTTTTTTGCATTTAGATCAGCTTTTTAAGCTCGTCTAAATGCAAAAAAGTTTTTTTCAGACATTACTAACACTTTAAACCATAAAGGTTTGAGAGATAAGACTTATATCTTCATGTTTTTTTAATGCCTACAAAATAAAATAAAGATAAAACGAAGTATTACTATCCCTTTAAGCGAAATACATTAGATGCCTTTAAAAGGGGCCTGGATACTTATTTAAAAGAGCATAACATAGAGGGCTATGTATGTTAGTATTGGGATTAATATTTAGTTGGGGCTTGTTGATCCAGGGAGAAATCTGATTGCCATTTGGAATCAAGAAGGAATTTTTTCCCCCCATTCAAGGCAGAATTTGAAATTGCTATATTGAGGGGTTTTTTTTTTTGCCTTATTTTGGATCAACGATGGTAAACAGGAATAGGAAAAGGGTTGAACTGGATGGACGCAAGTCTTTTTTCAACCTAAATTACTATGTTCCTATGAAAAGCATCGCTTTCCAGAAACTCTGCCCACGGAACCATCTGGTTTCATGAGTCAGTCCTCTGCCCTCCGCTGTGATAAATAAGCCCTCCGCCGAACGCACTGCTTCGACTGAGGCTACCCAGTCTTGAAATGAAGGAGCATATGCGTGTTTCCAGTATCTGGGGATCACCACCTTAGCTGCATTCAGTAAGCGCACCGTTAGGGAACAAGTGTATGTATGCACTGGGTGGGGCGTGTGATGTAGGAGGAGAGTCAGTGGGTCTCTGGGAAGCGCAGGGTCAGCCACCTCATGGATCGTATCTATCACCGCAGACCAAAAAGACTGCAACCTAGGGCACGACCACCAGATGTGCAAATAATCTCCCACCTCCGATTTACATCTCCAGCACCTGTCCGACACAGAGATGTGATATTTATGCAACAGAGCGGGAACCCTGTACCACCTGGTCAAAATTTTATAAGTGTTTTCCTGTATGTGTGCAGACTGAAAACATTTGTGGGTGAGTAGCGCTATCTTAGACCACTGCGAATCAGTGAAAACTAAATTACAATCTTGTTCCCAACATCTAACAAAATAAGGTTTGGTGGCAGAGGCCGTCGAAAGTAGAATCCTTTGCATAGTAGAAACCAGCCTTCCAGGTGGTACGTCCAGGAGGCAAAGAGCCTCCAGGGGGGTCCGAGAGTCTGTCTGTTCAGGAGCATGTGTCTGAGCGTCAAGAAAGTGACGCAACTGAATATGGAAGTAGGGGAGAGAAAGGTGACAGGGCCTGCCATCTAATATGCGTAGTAGGGGAATTGTAGTTCTTTTTATATTCAAGGTGGTTATATAACTATAAGTTTAAATAATTAGATTAGGTGAATGTATTTTTGCATTCTTATACTTTCTTTTATCCCATTAGAGAGGATGTTGTATTCTGGTTTCATTTATGGTTAATCGATCCAGAATGTTTTTGGCTAGTGCCATTCTTTGATTAAGTTGGGTAAGACTGAGCTAGATAAGATGGAATCCGATAAAAGTTACATCAATCCCCATGTACTCTCACAGAAAGTTAACCGCTAGGGTTAAAAGAATTTATAGTAGTGCATATGTATATTATTGCAGTCCATCAACTATATGGTTAACTGGAGTTTTAACATTGCTTTTAATAGAAGGTATTTTAGCCTTTTGACTCAATCTGGTAGCCGTAGTTATTCAATTAAAGAGATTGGTGGTCTTTTTTCATGCACTGAGGCTTTGAATAAAGGTGAACTCTCTGATGATGGTTTGTCAATTCTCTGTATTGCTACCTGGAGTCCACTTGGGCAATAATATGCAAAAAGAGAAAAGAGGGGGACAGCACACAAGTGATTTGTTGGTTTCTTTTTAGTAGCACATCAGTGAGTTCACCAACTTGATCCTGGATGTTTCTTTCACATCTCTCCAGTCCAGTCCACTCTGGTCTACCTTTGGGAAAACTGTTCTTCAAAGTCCTTGTCATTCTCCGAATATTTCTGTTCTGAGATCAACACGCTTTGGGATAACTATTCCCCCTTCACCAGGATGCTTATGTTCTGTTTCTAAGCATCCTGACGAAAGCACTCAGTGCGAAAGATAGAAATTTGGAACAAATTCCAGTTTTACCCTTTTGGTGCCAGAGAGGTATCCAAAGCATTGAAACCCAATGCATTGGACACCTTTCTGGTACTCTAAGGGTTGACAAAATTCTTGAGGCCTTTATATCACAGCTAGCTCGATAGGATTGCACTTGTGGCACTTTCTCAAGGGATTTGGAATTGGATATCAATATGTGGGAGTGTATTTAACATGCTTGTGTGTGAATGTCCACATATCATTTATATATAGCAGAACACAGTGATGTTCTGCCCCTTCCATCAGTGTGTTAGTACTCTTATCATCACTCAATTTTTATGTGTCTCCAACCTTTTATGGGGTAGTTTTTAATCCTATGTGGTTTCTGGTATGTTTAAATTGTAATCTGATGTAAACTTATTGTTGTTGCACATATTTATATGCTATTTGTTTAATATCTTAATCACCTTATATATTTGCGAATGTAATGTCATAGTGTGGCCACCACAACATGGATGTGGCCAAAATCCTTTGAGAACTACTGAGCTAGATATCTGATTTCCAGGAGTAAACGTCATATGAACAAAGAGTTGGATACATCTGACACTTAAAGGGTTAAGCCTCTGAATACTAGACATGCCTCCAAACAACTGATTCACAATGTGTTGGTTACCTCTCTAGTATTCAAGGTGTTAAAAACCCCATGTAAAAGCAGGGCTCAAAATTTCAAGTCCTGAGCTACTAGCCAGGCCTGAAAAGTTACTCGCCACCAGTTTCCATGTCTACCCCCACCCATATCCGTGCCTTTAACCCCACCCATAGCTCCGCCTTTAACCGCACCCATCTCAAGTTCTCTTTGATGAAATGACACTGCTACCCACACCCTATCCACCTCCACACACTGCCCACACTGTGTCCACCCTTTCCAAACCCTTCCCACCCTCTGTTCACCCTCAGCACTCCCCACACTTTGCCCACTCTCACACCCTGTCCACACACTGCTTACCATCCCCACGCACTGCCCACACCCTGTTCACACAGCCGACACTGTTCACCCTGCCCCCTCCACACAGCCCACACTGTCCACCCTGCCCCCTCCACACTGTCCACCCTGCCCACCTCCACACTGTCCACCCTGCCCACCTCCACACTGTCCACATTGTCCACCTCCACACCGCCCCCTCACACACACACACTGTCCACCCCCACATTGTCCTCCTCCCCACACTGCTCACACCGTAGTCCTCCACACATTGCAAACAAAAAAAGAGAGTAGAATATCTGAGAGTAGCTGTTTAAATGCACTTACTAGAGAGCAACTTGTCTCTCCAGCCCCTCTGTGTGCATCACTGTCTCCTTCCCCATCCCCTGTGTCACTGTCCCCTTCCCAGCACCTCTGAGTGTCTGTGTCCCCTTCCCTAGCCCCTCTGTGTGTGTCATTGTCCCCTTACCCTCTGTGTGTGTGTGTCACTGTTCCCTTCCCCAGCCCCTCTGTGTGTGCCTCTGTCCCCTTCCTGAGCCCCTTTGAGTGTCTGTGTCCCCTTCCCCAGTTCCTCTGTGATTGTCATTGTCCCCTTCCCCAGGCCCTTTCATGTGTCTCTTTCCCCCTTGCGCTCCTGCTCCCCTCCCTCCTTGTAGCGTAGCCGAGCAAACCGCGGTAGAAGATCTTCTGTATCCTATACCCAGTCTGACAGGAAGCTGTTCATTGCTCCTAGTGAGCACTTCCTGTCAGACTGGGTAGAGGATACAGAAGATCCTCAACCCGGTGCACCGTCGGCAGCTGCCTAATTCTCTGGACGCGGGGCACAGACCTGTTGGCACTCATAGTGTTAATGTATAATCTGTGCTGCTCTGCAATATGTTAAGTAAAGGCATTATTCAGTCTGGCTTCTTATGATATTTGTGTGTTAACCCTTGCACTCAAAAGCTTTATACAAACATCGTAAGAAGTAATTCTGAAGAATGCCTTTACTTTTCGTTATATTGCAGAGAAGCACAGTGTGTACCTTAACCCTTTGAGTGCCGTGTTTTTTTTTTTTTTTTTTTTTTAATGGTGCTGTCCTCTTCTCTTCCTGGCGGGCTGATGCCTCCGGTGTCATTGGACTGAGGCCAGGCATGGAAGACAGGCACTAAGGTGGGCGGGACAGCGGGGCTTCAATTTCCATTCAAACCATAAAGGTTTGAGCGATAAGACTTATAGCATTCTTCATGTTTTTTTAATGTCTACAAAATAAAATAAAGCTAAAACGAAGTATTACTATCCCTTTAATTTGTCCCATATAGTACATAGTAGTAGTTTATTTGATATAGAATTGCTCCTCTCTGTTAGTACATTACTGAGCAAACACACGGCTTATACATTTTACATATAATGAATATACATTAAAGGGCCAACATTTTGAGTGCTAGAAGGGTGCACAACATATTCTACTCTAGCACTCAAAGCGTTATTAAAGGAGCAGTAAAATACCTTTACATTTTATATGGATTTTCCTACTGAGAAAAACAAACCTACTCCTAGCTAACTTCATTCAAAACTACCTATATTTCGTGGTAACCAGAATTCCAGCAGGTTTATAGTTTGAGATATTCACTTTTATTTCTGGGAAAAGTGAAAGCGTAAATCTCCTGGTACTTCACAGAGCTTCATTAGCATTGGACACTTCAGTGAAAATGCTTAATTAACATATGAAACATCACTGGTACAGATCAGATACAATAATTGGTGTTCACTAGCAACAAATATGAATATCTCTAACTGTATATTTGCCGGTCTTTCTGGCTAACATGACTCCTAGGCAGTTTTTTATATGGTTTTCATGTGTGCATACTTAAATCAGGGTGAAAGATCCACTTTAATTTGTCCTGTGTTTTGCGGTTGATTTTATTCCTGAATTTCTCCAGTTCTTGTCAATACACCAGTCTCCCTGTGTTCTCATTTCCTACAGTTAAAACTGCTGTCAGCCGTACACCAGAAAGAGATCACATCCTTCCTGATTTACCTGACTGTGTTAAAGAAGATAACAGGGTCACACGGGATAATCAGGTAGTAAACTACAGATTCAGAAATCCTACAGAAAGCATGTCTGAGATCTAACTGTCACATGTAGGCCCCAGGTCCTGTTGTCATATTGTACTTGTCACGTGAGCTGGAGCGCTCTCTAGCCAAAGGGACCACTCCAGCTCACAGGGAGGATGCCTCCATCATCACTGGAGGTTGGAACAAGGCACTACTTGGGGAGGGGAACAGACTACATTGACCCTCAATCTGTCCTGAGGTGACTTACCCTGCTCATTTTTAAAACTGTAAATTTCATCATAGCCTGCATTACATTTAAAAAAAACAAAAAAAAAACCGCACGGATTACATGTTAACGCTATATGAAGATTACATAGAGGCAAAGTTTATAGAGGTGATAGTTCCCTCTTAAAGACAGGAAGGAACATCACAACATACCTCCATTAGCATAATCTGAAATTCAAAATAATCCACTCTAGTTTCTCAAAATATAAATGGCCAATACAACATACAGGTGATTTATTTATTTTTTAAAGCCCTTTTACAAAACAACAAAGTTGTTTTTTTTTTGTTTTTTTTTCAAGTGATGGGTTCACTTTAAAGGGATAGTAATACTTGCAAATTACTAATCCCCATATTGTAGCTTTGTTAAAAAGAAAATTATTGCCCCCAGTGTCACCTCTCAAACCCTTATGGTTTGAATGATGATAGAGCTCAAAGTTCCCCCCTCCCTCCCCCTTCCCTGACTGAACGTTGACTGCAGGGGAAGCTGTCGTACGACAGTCTTCTGTGCATCAGGCAGCTTTGCGGCTGAGCCGAGATCGTGTTTATAAAAAATTTTTTTCACTGAAACGGTCTTCTACGTGTGCTTGGTTTGTGCTTGATTTGCAAGCACATGTAGAAGACCATTTTAGTGAAAGATTTGTTTTTTATAAATGTGATCACTGCAATGCTTAGAGCTGCCTGATGCAAGTAATACCGGATATCCCTGCAGTCAGCGTTCAGTCAGGGAAGGGGGAGGGAGGGGGGAACTTTGAGAGCTATCATCTCTCAAACCGTAAGGGTTTGAGAGATGACACTGGGGGCAATAATTTTCTTTTTAACAAAGCTACAATACGGTGCTTAGTAATTTGCAAGTATTACGATCCCTTTAAAACAGAACTATCATGTATCCATAAACGCTGGCTTATAGTTTTGTCTCTCCCATAGTATTGTATTAGTGTTAAATAACGTGTTAGAGCTGCTCAGTCAAATTATAAAAAATACCTTTACAAGTTCCTAATTTTCATCTTTGGAGCGCATCCATCTTTGTGACATGCTGTGTGAGAGGCAGCACTATGTCCCAGATCGGGTGCCAATCAATATTGGGAATCTGTCTCCTTTTTGATGGGACGTATGTTTTGCTCATTCATGTAATTCACCCAAAAAGCTCTCTGCTAATCATGCCTCACTTTGTGAGGGCGCTCACCCAGGCTTGGAAATTAGGAGGTCAGGTGATGACAGATTCCACATTACCGAGTTCGGCATGGTTAGTGCCACAACGGGTTACAAGTGGACGTCACTTGATAACTTTAGAATTAAATATGTTGGCTTTACTAATGATTTAAAAAAAAAAAAAAAAAAAAAAAAAAAAACTACACACTCTTAATACTTTAAAACTACACTTTCTGGTTACGTTAAGTTAATGGAGAGTGAGAGTTCCCTTGTTCCCTTTTAAGGACAGTAGTAAATCAAGGAAGCTCCAACAGAGATGTTTTTGCTCAAAATCTCCCTACAGCTACAATGTGTTTTTGTTTGTAGTAAACTGCACTTTTCTGTTATGGTCACTAGTTGGTGCAATCTCTATCACGTATTGTGGAGATCTATAGTCTGACACACTCAACACACACTTTTGGTTATTTCTTTTCAAGGAAAACATTTGAGGTCAATGTAACTTTTTTTTTGGAAAAGTTTTTTTTTTTTTTTTTTTTTTTCTGAAATCTCTAAATTATCTGTGAATTTGTCATATTTCTCTCAAATATGTCAGCTTAACCCTTTGCGTGCCAGAGGGGTGCTACTGCATCGCTTTGCAATGCGGTGTGCACCTCTCTGGCACACACAGAGTTAATCATGAACAGCACACATGTAAACTTTATTATTATTGTATGACAGATTGTACAAGGTGATACGATATTACCCCAAATGCATGAGGAGGACATTTCTACAGAGATTAACTCAGGTAAGAAAAAGGCAACCCACACACGCACACACACAATAAGGAAAATGAATACACACAGTGAACTTAACTCCTTGTGGACCAGGGAGAGGAAAGCATTGAGAAGTTGTGGACTACAGACTCCTCTCGACCTCAAGGAGTTCACCTCTTTAGTGCAGGGGCTCATCATGGGGAGTTTCTAGGATCCAAGAAGACCCAGGGTGTGGACCATCCCAGTGTATTAGTGCACTTTAAAGCCCATTTGCACCATTACTACTAGAGAGATTAGCTCTGTTACATGCACCACTGGCTACAAGACCAGGGGATTTGGCAATCTGACCTGGAGCTTTTACCCCCTCTTCCATGCTCCTGACTTATTCTCAATTCCTTCACTGACCCCAAAGAGGAAGAACATTTTTAGATTTTCTAGGCTTTTGTGTAAAGGCAGATAACTTTTTAAATAAAATATGAATAAATAAGTCTCAAAGAAAATAACTCTGAAAAGACACATAGTCCATCACCTTGTTTTACCCAGCAGGAAAAGTCCTAGAATGTGTTTTCTCTGTTGTCCAATACAGGTTACTGGTAACTTTGGGTTGGCGGTCCGCCCCTTTAAATAGGCAGGAACAGTTCTAGAATTGATTGCAGGGGGTGGAGCCTACCTTCCCTCCTTGGCTGCAGCTAGCCAACCAGCTCCAGAAAGATTTGTTTTCTTGGTGAAGACACAGTCAAGAGAAGAGTTCTGCTATAGTTTGAGAATTTTTTTATTTTTCTGTTAGAAATGGAATACCACCATTAGGCGGATTACCATCACTGACAGTGCCCTTAGATGTGGCTAGCTCAGTAATCGGGTGCTTTTTGTGGTCCTTAAGCCCTGGGGGGAAAATCTTGGCTACAAGTTCTTTCCTCAGGAGTTTTCCACCAAAGCTGCTTCTTGATACATGGTAATCTGAAGACAGAAGATCTGCAGGAAAGGTGAGCAACCCTTTGAGTGCTGCAGGTCCACATGTCCCACAGTGCCCCTCCTCACAGGGGTTTTTCCTTGGGAGTTCTTATTGCACACTCCTGCACTCATTGGCTCTATCTGTATGTCTGGTGTTTTGTATTAGGTTTATGTGGTAACTTAACCCTTTAGCTGCTGGTTTGCATATTTTGGGAGGGGTTATTGTGCCTTTCCCTACTGGGTTCAGGGTTTTTTTTTTGTTTTTGTTTTTTGGGGGGGTCTCCTAACTTGTTCTAGTGATGTGTAATGTACTTTTGTTTCACAGTTTTAACTTTGACAAAATTGGAGTTGGCGCGCTTTACCACAGACGCCATTGCTCCATTCACTCCTATGGGACTGTACACTTTGGGACTGTACACTTTGGGACATATCTCTGCAACCGCTCAACGTAGCGACTTCAGAGATGGCTCATTTTAACTGTCTGACCTTGCTCTATCATCCGGTTACCATTGCAAGTGTGTTTGGGGGCTCAGGGGGCTTCGGGGACTGTTGGGGTACTTATTTGGGGAAAACTACATTTCCCATGAGCGATTGCTTCACGTGTTAGTTTCTGATTAGCTCCCGCCGCGGCAGCCATTTTGTGCCTTTTCTAGAACGAGTATCCTACGCAGGGCTTGGACTCTCCTCTGCAGATTAACCCTTTGCCTGCCAGAAAAGTGTATTTTAGCGATTTCTGGGAGAAAATTTTAATCTTTCACACTATAATTGGGTGATTCATTATACTAAACGTTTTTGACACTGTGAGAATGTCTAATCCATTGGAGCTTGTGTCCAGGCCTAAGACTAAGAACTCTGGGGTCTCTGTGTCCCCCATTGCGCACTGTTCCTCATATCATTCAGGGTTACCCAGAGAATTATCAGGTCATTTATGATCAGCATGTTCTGATGTCCCCGAGTCTCTCCCAGGGACCTCCAGCCATGCTTTAGAGCCAGTTTGGGTGCAAGAGTTCAAGGCTGCTACTAGGGACCTTTGGTCTACATTGCAACTCTTTCCATCCCAGTTACAGGGGGTCTTCCATTCATGGTAGACCCCCTCTTCAGTCATATCTTTTCTGCCTAAATCGCAGGGAGTACGTGACGTATCAGATTCCACTGAGGAGGAACTGCTGGTGGACTCAGATGGTGAGGAATATTCTGCTGTGGGTTCCTCTCAGTTTTCTGGGGACCCCTTTGAGGCTGTCCTGAGCTCTCGGCTGAGGGCCTGATCAGGGCTGTCTTGACTACCCAAAACACTCCCTTAGTTCAGGAGGTTTCTTCAGATCCTTCTGATGTGTTTCAGGAGCCTAAAAAAAGCCCCTTACTTGTTTTCCACCTAACCCCTCTCTTGACCACCTTGTGTCTGATGAGTGGAAATCTCCGGACAGGAAACCTTCTGTTTCCAAGAAATTTGCCAAACTTTACCCCTTCTCTGAGGCGGCGCTTGCTCAGTGGGTTCATCCCCCCCAAAGTGGATGCTCCTATCTCCAAGCCATCTAAGTCTACTGCCTTGCCAGTTTCTGATGCATCCTCTCTCTGAAAGACTGGACTGACAAGAAACTTGAGGTTTCCCTCAAGTCAATTTTTGCCATGGTACTGGCACGCGTCCTGCATTCGCTGCGGCATGGGTTAACCGGGTCATTGCGGTTTGGACTGAACAGCTCACCCTGGCTGTCCGTCAGGACACACCTACTTTGGATATGTTGTGCCTTCTTGCCAACATTTCTGAGTCCCAGTGCTATGTTTCTGCTGCCTTATTTGATGCCATCCGTTTGGTGGCTAGGGTTTCCACCATGTCTGTGGTTGCCAGACGGGCTCTTTGGCTCAAGATCTAGTCTGCTGACACTGCTTCCAAGAAAGCCTTGCTCTCCTTGCCTTTTCAAGGCACATCATTGTTTGGGCCAGATCTTAAGGATCTGATTATTGAGGCCACAGGGGGTAAAAGTACCCTTCTGCCTTTCTTCCCCAGGAAGAAAACCCCCTCTCAGGAGTAATCGTTTTTTTAGTTCCTTACAGACTGAGACATGTCCGGCGAACCAGGCGGTTCCCTCAGCTCTACGTGCCTCCTCCATTGCTGTTTGGGCTTGGGAGCCCAAGGTCTGCCCCAAGCCCAGGGCTTCCAAGCCTCCTTCGGCTCTGCTGTGGGTGGCCGTTTGCGTCACTACCACAATGACTGGGAGGATTCAATGGCGGACCCGTGGGTTTTACAGGTGGTGACGGAAGGGTACAGGATCCCTTTAGTCTCTCCTCCTGCCTTTTGCTTTTTCCCTTCTCATACGCCTCAGGGCGCAGAGAAACTCCGTCTGTTCAACGGTGCTATTCAGGCTCTTCTGGACAAGGATGTTCTAGAGCCGGCTCCAGTTCAGGTATGGGGTTTTTACTCAAACCTCTTTGTGGTCTCCAAGAAGGACGGCGGTTGTCGTCCCATTTTGAATTTGAAAGATCTCAATTCCTTTGTGATTAGGACTCCTTATCACCAGGAGTCCGTAAGGACAGTGATTGCTGCTATGTCCCTGGGGGAATTCCCTGCTTCTCTGGATCTCCAGGACGCATATCTACACATCGCCATTCATCCAGAGATCTGGCAATATCTCAGATTTGCCTGTGACAGAGGGCACTTTCAGTTTTCTGCTCTTCCCTTTGGTCTGACTACAGCTCCTCAAGTCTTCACCTGGGTCCTGGGAGCTTTAGTATCCATCCTCCACCAGGACGGCATCAGAGTTACTCCATACATGGACGACCTGCTTCTGAAAGCCCCTTCTACGGAACTTCTTCATCAACAGGTTCAGGACTGCATTCATGCTCTTACCCATCATGGGTGGATCATCAACATGGACAAGTCGGATCTTGTCCTTTCCCAGCGTCTGGTCTTCCTGGGCCTTCTCTTTGACACTCAGTAGGACATGGTGTTTCTCACGGACGAGGTAGCTCACCAGATCACCCACAGGGTTTCTACTGTTCTGGCTCACGATCCAGTTCCAGCCAAGAAGCTGTCCTCTCTAGTGGGGAAATTCATCTCCACCATAGAAACGGTCCCATTTGCCATGGCTTACACCAGGGAACTCCAGAGATTCGTGATCCAGGTGTACAAGGGTCAGCCAGACCTTCTGAAGACATCGGTGTCACTTCCTCTTCATGAGGAACTGAGTTTGTCCTGGTGGCTCGATCTCTCCAGTCTGCTGAAGGGCAAGTCATTCTTAGTTTCCTTCTGGACCACAGTGACGACAGATGCCAGCCTTTCCGGATGCGGAGCGGTCCTGGGTCGCCTGACTGAACAAGGTCGGTGGTCTCCGAAAGAATCTCTTCTTCCCATCAACGTGTTGGAGCTTCGGGTGATATTCCATGCCCTTCGTCATTGGACTCCCCAGCCACCTACATCAACAAGCAGGGCGGAACAAAAAAGTTTCACGGTTAGAGGTCAAGGCTATTTTGTCCTGAGCAGAAGAACACGTTCCTGCCATATCCACAGTACGCATTCCTGGCGTAGACAACGTCATAGCAGACTTCCTTAGTCGATACTCACGGTGGACATCGGAGAATGGGAACTGCACCCAGAGGTGTTCTTCATCATCATTCAAAAGTGGGGTCTTCCTTGCATCGACCTGATGGTGACAAGATACAACCGGAAGGACCCAAGGTTCTGCTGTCACTGGAGGGATCCTGTAGCTCTAGCGGTGGATGCCATGTCCATTCCTTGGTTATTTCCTCTGGCTTACATCTTTCCTCCCCTTCCCATGTTGCACGGGGTGTTACAGAAATTGAGACTGGAGTGCTGTCCAGTCATTTTGAATGCCTCGTACTGGCCTCGGCAAGCTTGGTTTACGGAGCTTCTAGATCTGTCAGTGGTGGAGCCATTTCGGCACCCTTGCCGTATGGATCTTCTTCTGCAAGGTTACCTGTGATAGGAGGATGTTCATCGTCTGGCTTTGATGACTTGGAAATTGAATCCTCAATACTGAAGAAGAAGAAGAAGGGTTTTTCTTCTAGTGTGGTGGCTACTATGCTTAGTGCCCGCAAACCGTTTTCTTCTAAGGCCTACCATCGTGTTTGGTTGACCTTCCTATCTTGGTGTGCTGATAGGGATCTCTATCAGGATTTTGATCTGTCTACAGTCCTGGCCTTCTTGCAGGACGTTGTGGATAAGGGCCTCAGCTTGAGTTCCCTTAAGGTTCAGACTTCTGCTCTGTTTTCTTTCAGAGGCGCATTGCTATTCTTCCTGATGTCAAGGTTTTCTTCCAGGGCCTTGCTCACACTCGTCCTGTTTTCAAGTCTTCCGCTCCTCAGTGGGACCTTAATTTGGTCTTCGGCATCCTTCAGCGCCCTCCCGTTGAGTCCTTGGCTACTATTCTGCTACGCCTAATGATGTGGAAAATGGCCTTTCTCTTGGCGATCGTGTCTGTTCGCCATGTCGCGGAGTTACATGCTCGGTCTTGTAGACCACCCTTTTTGCTGTTTCACAAAGACAAGGCGGTGCTTTGCACTTCTCAGGAGTTTCTACCAAAGGTGATCTCCTGAGTTCCACATTAATCAGGAGATTGTGTTGCCTTCTTTCTGCCCTGACCCTACGTCTGACAAGGAGAGGGATCTCTACTTGTTAGATGTGGTGCATTGTCTTAAGTTTTATGTACATCGCACCAAGTCCATTAGACAATCTGATGCGCTGTTTGTAATTCCTGAGGGCCCCAGGGCAGGAAGACCTGCATCCAAAGTGACTATTGCATCCTGGATCAAGTCCACTATTCGTAAGGCTTACAAGCTAAGGAAGAAGCCCATTCCCTTTCGAGTTATGGCTCATTCTACCAGATCTATTGGGGCTTCTTGGGCTTGCAAGATTCAGGCCTCCGCTGATCAGTTGTGCAAGGCTGCCACTTGGTCGTCTGTGCACACCTTTTCGAAACATTACCGTGTTGATTTGATGGCATTGGCTGACGCCAGCTTTGGGAGGAAGATCCTGGAGGCAGTCTTGCCTGTCTAGGATTTTCCTTGCTTCTTGGTGCTTCCTTCACTTTTGAGCCCCGTTGGCTCTAGTTCCGTGTGCTGTGTAACAGTTCCTGGGGTGTTATTACCCCTGCTCAGTGTCCGTTGACACTTCATAGTTTTGTTGGGCTATCTCTGATCTGATGGTTCATATCTGCTCTGGTGACTTTAGGGGCCTTGCGCCTGGTCCTTGCCTTACTTCCCACCTCTGGGAAAATTAATGGTTGGACATCCAAAAGTTACCAGTAACCTGCATTGGACGACAGAGAAAAGAGAATTTTAGTCTTGCCTGTTAAATCCTTTTCTCTTAGTCCATACAGGTTACCAGTCCCACCCTGTGGGGGTCCTTCGGGGTCTTGCTCACAGGAGTCTTCTTTCCCTTCTACTATCTAGTCAATAGTTAGTGTCTCAAATCTTTCTGGAGCTGATTGGCTAGCTGCAGCCAAGGAGGGACGGTAGGCTCCACCCCCTGCAATCAATTCTAGGATTGTTTCTGCCTACTTAAAGGTGTGGATCGCCTACCCAAAGTTACTAGTAACCTGTATGGACTAAGAGAAAAGGATTTTACAGGTAAGACTAAAATCCTCTTTTTGTTACTACTCCCATATACCTATACCAGCACTTGTGTTCGATCCATGGGAGCTGCATTACCACAATGTTAACCATCTGACTGCCAGAAGCTTGTATGTAGTAGGAGCAATTGCCATGAGATAACAACAAAATGCACTATCACTCGTTTGGTGTCCCTGATGATGTCTTAAATGCAGTGCAGGAGCACAATCGTGGGGAGAGGCTGGAGTGTGCGTGTGCGCATGTGCGTTGAGGATGCTCTATGGCATTGACAATGCTGGAGTTTGTGTGCCTGTCTGTCTGTGTCTGTGTGTGTCTCTGCTTGTATCTGTCTGTGCGTTTAACATGTACGTTAAAGCGCCATATTTATGGATTGTTCCTTTAACCTTGGCTGACCAGACCTCACCTTTAACCTGGGACACATAGGAAAAATGCATACTGCAGGACTGCTTTGATTTCAGTGAAGTACTGAAATATGCCTATTTCCTATGTGTCCCCAGTTAAAGGTGAGATCTGGTTAGCCTGCTTTAACCCCTTACTCATCAGAGGGGTGTGCAATGCATTTCACAACCCTCTGATGAGTAAGGGATTAAATGCACATATAATCTGTGAGGGTAATGCAGAATGAAAGTGGGGCAAGACAATTGGAACAAATTACAATTCCCCAAATTCCGATAGATTTAATCCTGTAAGGGCCAGATAGGTACGTAACACCTCACACACCACTCTGTTCCTTTAATAGGCTTAATGGAGCATTTAATTCAGTGAATACTAGTGAGGAGTAAAAGGCTTTTAAAATCAACGTGTTGGAAACTTACCTAGGAATTAAGGGGTTAAAAGACCCATTTAAATTAGTTGGAATTTGTATTTGTGCAGTTTGTTTGACCCAGAATTGTACCACTTTTACTTAGTACGTCACTTCCTACAGATGAAAGTTGTGACCGGAAAACACCAGATAAATGTCACAACCCCCCTGATTCAGAGGATGATGATATGGAGGAAGAGGATTGGATGACACAGGATAACCAGGTACAAACCACTGACATGCATAATACTACCTAGTACTGATGGGCCCAGACTCCATACAGATGTATTGGTGAGCAACCTTCACATTAGCTCTCTGTATCTACACAAATCTAGTATGTGACTAAGTAGACATCAGGCTTTATTCATAAAAGAAAGAGGAACAATTCTAGGTGGACATCAACAGTGGAAACATTTCTGTAGATTTAAATGCAGCCTTTAATTCCATGAATGATGAGCTATGCATTGAAGAGCTTTCTAGCATTCAAGGGGTGAAACTCCCATTTTAAAGCTATTTGTATTTTGGGAATGCTTTATTTGTCTCCTATGGGGAAGGTTTTTGTCTGTGAACAAGCATATAGGGCAAAACGCACATTGGAGACACTGGTTCAATTTCCAGCGTGTAAAAAAAAAAAATAAAATAAAAATCCTATATAATAATTCTCTAAAACGTGTGTAACGACGAAGTCACGAGCAGTACAGATTGCTGCGCGTGCTGCAGTCATGCACAGTAGAGACATCCCGCGCCACGGCTGATACAGAGTCCAGCTCTGTATCAACCGTGGCGTGGGCAGTCTCTACTGCGCATGACTGCCCCGCGACCAGCTGGCAGTTTATATTCTATATTTTTTTTTTCTCTTTGTGCCCTTTTAAATTAGATTATGTGCATATTTTGCTCTAACATGTTGAGCTTCGCTTCACTCTTTGTTATGCGCTAAATTAAGTGTTGTGGTTTGATGTCAGTGAACGCTGTAAGGATTTATTATAATATGAATAATGTCTTTTCTGAGATGATGAATTGAATATCTCTGTAATGCTAATATTTGAGATTGATGGTAGATCAGCGTGGCAAGCTGCATGGTGTCTGTACCCTGATCTATACGTTGCCTGGACAGGATGGCTCAGTTTTTTGTTTTTTAAACTTTTTGTCCTTTTAATAGTTTTATTAATGAAAGTTAAGTTTTAAGGTAATCCTTTTTTGTAGAAGTATAATATAGATTTATTGGCGGGGGGTTACTATATGAATACCAGGTTCAGCAGGGATATCTGTTCTTTTGGTCTACGTATTCATGTTTACCCTGTCAACATCTTGTTACTGTCCTCTTTAACACAAAAGGCAATGCAGGCAGTATGTGCGTAAAACAATTTATAGTTAAGAAATTGCAGAATATTTAAAGTCAAAATAAACTAATTTTCTATTTTGTTCAGTAGGGAACACAGGAATAGTGGGGTAAAGTATCCTCCTGTAGGAGGGCAGGGTGCTTGCCTTAAAAGGCTCTTTGGAGGCGGAGACTCCCTCCCTACTGAACTTTACTCCCACCAATCATGTTCAGTTTTAAAAGCAACCTCATGGAGATGGATCAGGGCAAATAATCTTGGTTCCTCGCCTTTTTTTTTTATTCTTCTTAACTTGTATGGGGCTGTTTAATCCCCAGTTAGTTAAGCTCCTGTCACTGGTCTCCATTGTTCAAACCACATTACATACTGTACAGGATCTGGATCTGCTAGAGGATAGGTTGCTGTATCAGCCTTCTTCCTCTTTCATTTGCTTGGCTTGCTTGAGCAGGATATAGGAATATAGCAGACTGAAGAGAATTCCAGTGTTCAGAGTGTGCACAGGTCCTTTGAGTATGTCCCTGTCTTCTGTCTAGAACCACCTTCAGATTGGTCTGTGTTAAAAGTGATGGCTCTGCACTCTGCTTTTCATTTTTATCACTTCCTTTCCTCTTCCCCATCTCTCTGGATGTGGCCTCTTTCAAGACTCTGGTGTATTTTACCTCATTATGGGTCTCTGCTGCCTTTAAGACACGGATGTGAGTAGTAAAGTTGTGATTTCTGCTGCACCGGGTGGCTTCTGGTGGGCAAACAGGACTGCTTCTTCTACTTTTACCTAATACATTGAGGGATGCCCTTGGGAATCCCACCTGCTAGCAGGGCGGTGATACAACATGTCAGCTGGAGAGCTACCACTCCATTTATAGTTGAGGGAGGAATGAAACTACATTTCTTCTGTGTCCCTCCCCGGCATAAAGAAATGGGTAATGTCTCCGCCCTCCAGCTGGGTAGGACTTCCTCTACTATTTAAAAGTGTGATTCCGGTAGAGGCTTCAGTTTCTTTTGTCCTACCCAGCTGGAAGGACATTTTACCTTGCCTTCTCATGCTCCTTCTCCTCTCCTGGGCCGCTCAGTCTGTCCGTCGGGCAAGAGGTGCGGCGGCTCTACATGACCTGCCTGACACCAGTGCATCTTGCCCGGTATATATTTTCCTCCTTCCTTGCCCTCTTCGATGGCGAGCAGGACGCGCAGACAGCCATTTCGCCGTTCCTGCACTTCCCAGCGCGGCATTACAGGCGGCGGAAATAGGAACCGGAAGTTCCCTTTTAACAACTTGCGTTCCATGAATGGAACGCACGCGACCGGAAGCCATACTAGGCTCATGGAAATGGCTGTGAAGCGCCCAGAGTCCCTTATTCCTGTCATGAAGGGTATATAAGGTAAGATCTTTTGTAGTTTTCTTGCTGGTAGTTTATTTAATATGTCTGCTACTAAAGTACAGAGAGAGAAGGATAAAGACAGAGAAAAAGACAAAGATAAAGATAAGGAGAAGGAGAAGGATAAAGAGAAGGATAAAGAGAAGGACAGAGAAAAAGAGAAGGAAAAATCTGAATTATCTAAAGAAGATAAGAATGTTTCCAAATCTAAGAGTTGTCTCAATTGCAATTCCAAATTAAGCTCTACTGACTCAGGAAAATTATGCCAAGAATGTATTAAGAATGCCGCTGGTTCAGATATGACGTCACAATTTACCAATTTTTTGACCTGGATGAAGTCCTCAATGCAAGACACCTTTAGAACCATGCAAGAAGGAGAACCGGCCAGAAAACGTCAACGGATGGATCCTGGGGAAGGTACGTCCGCCATGAGAGAAGGAGAGATACGTGAGTCCAGTATCTTTGATCCTGAGTCAGATTTCTCCTCTGAAGAGGAAGGTGAGGTCAGTGAGGACCAAGGTTCATTCAACATGGATAGAATTGATGGCTTGATTCGCCTTATCAGAAAATCATTGGGCCTGTCAGAGGCGCCACAAGACCTGAATGTTATGGACGCGGCTTTTTTAGGGAAGAAAAAGGATGTTCCTGTTTTTCCCTTACATCTGTCCATTACAAATTTGGTAAAGGAAGAATGGAAATTGGGGGATAGAAGATCTACTGTACCCAGAAGATTTTCAAGGTTGTATCCTTTTAAAGAAGAAGATACTAATCCTTGGATTTTACCTCCTAAGGTGGATGCTTCAATTGCACAACTGGCTAAACGCACTACACTACCGTTAGAGGACGGCACGTCTCTCAAAGATCCAATGGAAAGGAAGCTAGATGGAGTATTAAAACGTCAATTTTCGGTTTTGGGACATAACCTCAAAGCTGCTACAGCACTAGACTGCCTGACTCGTACCATGAGGATATGGCTAACGAATCTTGAAGATAAGATTGAGTCTAATATTTCCAGATCAAAGCTCCTGAAGGAAGTCGCAGTCATGAAAGAGGCTACAAATTTCTCTTGCGATGCTTCTACAGATATCATCCGCCTTACTGCTAGATCATCTGCACTGTCGGTTGCGGCCAGAAGAGCCTTATGGCTGAGATCCTGGAATGCAGACACATCTTCAAAAAGTAAGCTGGTCTCTCTTCCTTTTTCGGGTTCCTCCTTGTTTGGTGAACACCTTGATGAGATTATCAAGAAAGCATCAGGGGGTAAGAGTTCCTTTTTACCCCAAGACAAGCGTCAAAGATTCTCCTCTCCCAAGCCTTCTGGTTCAAGAGGACGGAATTCTTCATTTCGTGACTCTACCAGGTTTCAGGGAAGAACTTACCGCAGGAAACAGGGATTTGACCAGAACTTTCGAGGAGGTTTCAGAAGAGACTTCTCCAAGAAATCTCAATCCAAGAAAGAACCACAATGAAGAGGCGCGGGCCCCGGCCATAGACTCAGTTGGGGGCAGACTGAGTTTTTTTCTGCCAATCTGGGATCAACTAGCAACTCCAGATCGCTGGGTTCGGCAGATTTTACAGCTGGGGTACCCGCTAGAATTTGTCAAGACCCCTGTTCGTCACAGATTTATTCAATCAAAACTCCCTTCCAAGCCAGACAAAGCCAGAACCTTGGTGAATTCTGTCAGAGACTTACTTCACAACAATGTGATAGAGCCAGTACCTTTGCATCAGCGGGGTTCTGGCATCTATTCAGTTCTGTTCTTGGTTCCCAAGGCTTCTGGAGGATGTCGGTCGATTCTAGACCTCAAGGAATTGAATCATTCAATCAAGGTTTCACATTTCAAAATGGAGTCAACAGCATCAATCATGAAGGCAATCTTTCCAGGAGTATTCATGTCTTCAATCGACCTCAAGGACGCATACCATCATGTTCCAGTGAGATTATCACACAGGAGGTTCCTGAGGTTCGCTGTGAAGGAAAAACATTATCAGTTCACAGCCCTACCTTTTGGACTGGCTTCAGCACCCAGAGTATTCTCCAAAGTTCTGGCAGTAGCCATCCAACCTCTGAGGAAACAAGGAATCCATGTCATCTCATACTTAGACGACATTCTGATCCTGGCAGAATCCCAGTCTCAAGCAATCCAGAACACCCAAAAGTGTCTACAGCATCTTCACCAATTAGGATGGTTGATAAAAGAAGAGAAGAGCCAGCTTGTCCCTTCCAGAAAGATCACCTTCCTGGGTATGAATTTGGATTCAAAGAAAAACCTGATAACCTTAACAGAGGACAGGATATCCAGAGTGCTCAAGAGGATAGCTCTCTTCAAGAAGGATCGGAGTCACACAGCTCAGGATTTCATGGAACTTCTAGGCAATCTTTCATCAACCAGTCAGGTAGTTCCATGGGCAAGATTACACATTCGCCCCATCCAGTGGAATTTCTTGAACTTCTGGGACAAAGATTCTGGGAATCCTTACCAGAAGATACCCCTCCTTGCAGCCACAAAGAAGGAGTTGGCATGGTGGTCAAGGAGAAACCTCAGGAAAGGAGCGTCCTTGAAGGAACAGGATGTAGAAAATCTGTTCACAGACGCCAGCCTTTCAGGCTGGGGAGGAAAGTGGAGATCAACGCTTCTTCAAGGAAAATGGAAGTCTTCAGAAAAACGTCTCCATATAAACATCCTAGAAATGAGGGCAGTCTGGAACTGTCTTCAGTTACTGAAATACAATCTAAGAGGAAAGAATGTCCTGGTGTATTCAGACAATCTGCCCACAGTATTTTACTTAAAAAATCAAGGAGGAACCAGAAGTCTCAGCCTTTACAAGGAAGCAAGAAGACTTCTTCTCTGGGCAGAAAGGAATCTGGAAAGCATCTCGGCATCACACGTGTCAGGAAATCGCAACCTAGTTGCAGATTACTTAAGCAGGGCAACGTTAGACCCAGGAGAGTGGTCCCTGAATCCAGCAGTTTTCTATCAAATCTGCCTCAGATGGGGTCAACCGGAGATAGACCTCATGGCTTCCAGGAAAAATACGAAATGCCAGAGGTATATTTCCAGGTGGAAGGAGAGGATGGCAGAAGGACAAGATGCGCTGAGAATCCCATGGACTTACAATCTGGCATATGTTTTCCCTCCAGTACCAATCCTGATGGATGTGGTCAGGAAGATCAGGAGAGATCAGGCAAATGTTATTCTAATTGCACCGGACTGGGCCAGAAGACCATGGTATTCCTTCCTGGTTGCCATGTCAGTTCAACCGCCTTGGCAACTTCCCTTGGTTCCCAACCTCTTAACTCAAGGTCCAATATCTCACCCACACATCAGTATGTTACGTCTGACGGCTTGGAGGCTGAGAGGCTCATGCTGAGGAGCAAGGGATTGTCAGACCCGGTTGCCAACACCATCATTGCCGGCCGGAAGAAATCCACTTCAACAGTTTATAACAGAGTCTGGTCTACCTTTTTATCCTGGTTCAAATCTCATTTTTCCCAGGATACTTGCATATCTATTCCTAAAATCTTGGATTTCCTGCAAGACGGATTTCAAGCGGGATTGCGACCAGCATCCATCAGGGTCCAAGTCTCTGCCTTATCAGCTATATTGGCTACTCAGTTAGCTGATCATGAACTCATTAAAAGATACCTGAGGGCAATATCAAAAATTAAGCCGACTATCCGGGACATTTTCCCTCCCTGGAATCTTAATCTGGTTCTGGAACAGCTATCTAAATCAAACTTATTTGAACCTTTGAATGATATTCCTCTGAAATATTTGTCTTTTAAAGTCCTTTTTCTTACAGCCATCACGTCTGCTCGCAGAATTAATGAATTACAGTCTCTTTCTTGCAACAGTCCTTATATGGTTTTTCATCAAGATAAGGTGGTCTTGAAACCCAAGCCATTCTTTAGAGGTAAAGTCATTTCGGATTTCCATTTAAATTGGGAGATTGTTCTACCATCTTTTTGTTCCAATCCTCAGAATACTAAGGAGCACCAGTTTCATAATCTGGATCTGGTAAGGGCTCTTTCGATCTATCTGGAAAGGACTCAAGAATTTAGGGATTCTGACTCTCTGTTCATATACTTCCAAGGGAGACGTAAAGGCAAGTCAGTCTCCAAAGCTTCTATATCAAGATGGATCATCTCTTGCATTCAGCTGGCCTACAAAGAAGCGGGTCAACAGGCTCCTAGAAGCCTAAAAGCACACTCCACTAGAGCTCTATCCACCTCCTGGGCCAAGAAAGCAGATGCCTCTCCATCTGAGATCTGTAAAGCAGCAACCTGGTCCTCATTATCTACTTTTACCAAACACTATCATCTGGACGTCCAATCCTCGGCAGATGCCAAGTTTGGAAGGAAGGTGTTAGAGGCAGTCATTCCTTCTTGATCGGGTAGGATCCCTTCTTGTTGTCATTATGATGCCTTGTTCCCTCCCTTGGATATGGGTACTGCTTTTTAAGACCCATTTCTTTATGCCGGGGAGGGACACAGAAGAAATGATAAATATTCGTAATACTCACTGTTATTTGTATTTCTTCTGTGTCCCTACACGGCATACCCTACCCATCTTGTTTTCACTATTTCTGTTTGTTTTATAGCTTGGTCAAAAGAGAACTGAAGCCTCTACTGGAATCACACTTTTAAATAGTAGAGGAAGTCCTACCCAGCTGGAGGGCGGAGACATTACCCATTTCTTTATGCCGTGTAGGGACACAGAAGAAATACAAATAACAGTGAGTATTACGAATATTTATCATTTCCCATGAGGTACCTTTTTTCCAAGGCTACAGGACAGGACAGATTGTATGCTGCGCTCTTTCTCTCTTACCTCAATGTCATGACACATGAGGCTGCTTTAACCCCTTCAGGAATATAAACATTTTTCTGTTCCATTTCTGTCCTGTAATCTTAATTTGGGGATATGGTGGCACGTGTTTGAGCATCATCCTGTATCTCCTAAAAGACCTTTTAATCCTTTTCTGGGCAAGTCTTTGTGTGATGAAGGGGATTCTGATGAAGACTGTTTGGATTTGTCCTACATCTTTGGGGATTCTTTTAAAGGGATAGTAATACTTCGTTTTATCTTTATTTTATTTTGTAGGCATTAAAAAAACATGAAGAATGATATAAGTCTTATGTCTCAAACCTTTATGGTTTAAGAGATATTCACAAGCAAAGTATCCCCCCCCCGTTCAGCCAGATCAGAAGGGAGGTGCCCAGGTAGACTGCAGAGAGGGACAATCTTCAATTAAGATAAGGGAAAAAGCTGAAAAACTTGTCAAGGGGGGAAGGGCTTTCATTGTTTTCATACAAAGAAGATTGTCCCCTGCTGTTATCTGTATGGTCTATGGACTGCATTCCACATCTGAGAAGAGATGGCTTACACTAGGTAAAAGGGGCGGGAGGGGAAACTTTGCTTGTGAATATCTCTTAAACCATAAAGATTTGAGACATAAGACTTATATCATTCTTCATGTTTTTTTTAATGCCTGCAAAATAAAATAAAGTTTAAACGAAGTATTACTATCCCTTTAAGGGCGTACCTGGCTGCCTTGCTGCAGGTCTTTTCCAGGTGGTTCTGAAAAACCTGAAGGTCTTGGAGGCCTCAGACGCCAGTTCTTCATTCACTGATGAAAGGGAGGCCTCTAGATTTCCTCCTCACCATTTCCTAGACCAGGTACTCCTAGAGGAATGGAAAATACCTGATAAGAGACTCCTCCTTCCCAGACACATTTCTCTCTTTTTATCCCTACTCTTCTGAAGTTTCAGCGCAGTGGGCAACACCCCTCCACAACAGTAGACCCTCCTATTTCTCGCCACTTGCAGATGCAGCAGCTCTTAAAGACCAAACAGTTAGCAGTGGGGTTCTGTCGTAAAAGCAAATTTTGCAACTGCTGGTGCTGCTTTACATCCCACCTTTGGGATTGCTTCGGTGGCTAGAGCCATTGCTGTTTGTGGGGGAGCATGTCCATGTGGACAAGCCAAAAGTGGATGATATGTCATTTCTAAGGTCCTTGATGGCTAATGCTGTAACGGGCTGTAGGCTGTTACTGGAGGCACTTCTAAATGCTAGTGGAGCTTTGTCAAAGACTGATATGCCACCACTGTTTTAAAAAGTAGGCGGCTCCCGGATTGGCCGCTTACTTCTCTGTGTGAAATTGTAATGTGAATGGAGCACTGTATAACTGACAGGCGGTTTTCCTCTTGAAGTATTCTGTTCACTGCATGCAGCCTTTCCAGAAATATGACTCTTTGTCATTCCTTGTGCAGGCCAAACTGCATGTAAGGTAACAATAGCTTTCTGGATCAAGGGGACCATTTGCCAGGCCTATGTCCTCAGGAAAAAAACCTGTGCCCTTTAGGATCACAGATTATTTCATCAGATCTATGAGTGCCTCCTGGGCCTGCAAGAACTAGGCCTCTGTGGTACAGCTGTGTAAGGTGGCAATGTGGTCTTCCCTTCGCACATTTGTTAAACAATACCATGTTGGTGTGTTGGCTTTGTCTGAAGCCAGTTTTGGTCAGAAGGTCCTACAGGCCATTGTGCTAGTGTAGGTTGCCTTTTTTTTCCTGTTTGCGAGTAACCTATGGTCTTTCCTGTTACTTGGTTTACTTTGTAGGTGTCTGACACCTGATGTTCATTTTGTTCCAGTTTGTCTCTTTGGAACCGCTCTGTGTTTTGAGGGGTGTTTCTCTTTGCCTCCCTGGTGGATAGCTTTGGTATATCCCCAGTGTTCCTGTGTTCCACATTGGATGAAAGTGAAAAGGGGACTTACCAATTTTAAATCCTTTTCTCTTGTCCATGTGAACTTCTTCTTTCCTGAAGCAAAAAAGCTGTTTGCTTTCCGGGCAGGGGGTTGTTTGGGTTCTCTGATTCTGGTTGACACCCTTTTCCTTCTTGACATCTGTTTTTGATCTTTGCTAGTCATTTAAACTGAACATGGCTGGGGGGGGGGTAAAGTGGAGTAGGGAGGGAGTCTCCTCCTCCAGAGAGCCTATTAAGACAAGTGACATGCCTTCCTGGAATAGCAGACCTTACCCCGTGGTTCCTGTGTTCAACATGGACTAAGATGTAATAAGCTTTTGGATTAATTCTCCCAGCAGTGAGTGTTTTTGATTTTTACTCTGTATGAGAATCACACTACATACTAATTTGTGTATTTATTTATTTTTTATGGAGACAAATAATATATGTATTGCTTCTTTTAAGTGTGTATCAAATCATTGTGTTTTGAGATATGGTGCAATGTACCATATGTATGGAACCCACTTGACCATTGTAATACCTGATTTTGTATCACATCACAGAATGATTCAGGAAAAAGAATCTTTCCCCAGCAGTGTAAGGAGGAGGAGATTCCTATAGAGATCAGCACAGGTGAGCCTGGGTAAACACAAAAAACAGTGCGGCTTGTATGAATAATGATGCTTCCTAACTTTAACCCCTTAACGACCCTTGACGGTCATAGTACATCATGGGTCGACCTGAGTTAACGACCCATGACGTACTATGACCGTCATGGAATTCCTGGCTCCCCCAACCCCCCGTGGCTGTAAGCCGTTCGGTGAGTCCGGAACCGGAATTAAGAAAAAAAAAAAGCTCCGTGGTCCTTAAGTGACTGCTATGTGCCGAATGGCCGGTCGTTAAGGGGTTAAAGGATTTTCACATTTTTATTAATTTTTTTCTACATTAAAGGAATAATACATTGTTCACCTGTCTGCTCCTATGTACCAATGGACTTTAGTGCAAAATTGTCTGCTGTGTACCCCAATTTTCTCCTACAATTCACTTGTTTGTGATGCAGGTGTATGGTGCAGTTGTTTGTGGGCATTTTGATTGTGCGTCTGCCTAACTGAAGTTCTACACCTATTTAACCCAGATAAAAAGTTACCTCCCATTGTGGTTGCTAAAAGGTGATGTGCAGGGTGGGCATGTTGTTGTTTATGGCAGTCTGTAATTTTGGATGTGGGCATGTGGACTTGTACATCTATTTATTAGCAATGTGCACTACATTTACTGATCACATAATGGCAAACATTTTCTGCTTCTGTTGTGCTCCCCTTTATTGTGTGTGTGTGTGTGTGTGTGTATAATTACAACTTTAATTATAACAGAATTTATTGACAAAATGGCAGAAAAGAGGAGCCAGACACTCTCCCCATGTCAATGGCTGTAATAGTGTTTAACATGGACAGGAGGTACAGTAAAATCCCTCTGTACGATGGACCACAATTCTGTTGAAACAAACTTCAGCGTCATTCAGTGAACAGCTGGAGAGGCAGTGCGGGAGTACCAGACAAATGGGCATATCCTCTGTTTGTGGTCAGATCTAGAAAAGAAAAAAAAATTACAGTAAAAAATACAATTTACATTTATTTATATTGTTAAAGGAATAGTAATAGTTTGTTTGAACAAATCCTAATATTGTAGATATTAAAAATAGAAATACAGTAACGTACCCCCCTGTCTCTCGAACCTTTATAGTTTGAGAGATCGAAGCATCTAAAGATCCCCCCCTTCAGAGAAGTCGGCGCTCTAGCTGACCAAAGGAGATTCTGGTCATTTGACTGGCTGGCGGCTCTTCAGCAGAGCCAAGATAGCACTATGTAGAATTAAATACTTTATTGGAACGGTCTACAAAGTGTGCTTGGCAAACTGACAGGAAGTGATTCCTCAGTTTCTAGATAGTTCTTCACAGAGACAATCTGGCCACTAGAGAGCACTGTTAAGGTTTAAAATATAATAATGCTGAAAAAACAAATCTCCCAGCAGAGGGAATACCCTTATTGTACTCCACAGGAAAGTTCCTACAGTTTGTTTTTGTTTACTACTCCCATTTACCTATATTGGCACTTGCATGAGATCCATGGGAGGATCATTATCACAGTGTTACCCCTCTGTGTAGTGGGTGCAAATGCCACAAGAACCATAACTGCTTTGGTAATGCCCATGTGAAAGGGATTTTAATTGTGCTCCTGCACTGTATTTACCTGTGTGGGGATGGAGATTCTGAAGGTTGCAGGTGGTGGCAATGATTCTGGGTTTTTTCCCTACGTGATAAACACACTCACATCGCATAACACCACATTTACTTTGTGTACTCACTTGCTGTTACAGACAGAACTAGTAATGGAGAAACGCCGGAAAAATGTTCCGACCCCAGTGATTCAGAGGATGGTGATGTGGAGGAAGAGGACTGGATGACGCAGGATAACCAGGTACAAAGCACTGACTTACATAATACTATATAGTACTGATGGGCACATCATTCACATTAGCAGTCTGTAGTTACACACTTCTCTCTGACAAAGTGGACACTGGGCTTTATTTAACTCCCTTAATGACCAGTGACAGTCCTGGCACATCACAGAATTTTGTGATGACAGCACGCCTACAAGGTGTGCTGTAATCACCGGACAGGTCAAACTAACCCTTAAGGTGTTAAAAGAAGAGCAAACTGACTGCAACACTGGAGACAAATAAAATCCCTGTCGATTTGACCCTTTGAGTGCCAGAGAGGTGTCCAATGCACAACACTTCTCTGGCACTCAAAGGGAAAAATAGAGCTTTTAATCCCTTTATTAAAAAGAGGTGTAGATGCAAGGGATGCAAATATTATCCTGCCTCTATGTAAATCCTTGGTTAGGCCAAGTACAATTTTGGGCACTAGTTCTTAAAAAAGACATTACTGAACTGAAAAAGTGAAGAGACGTGCAACAAAACTGATAAAGGGTTTGGAGGATCTGAGTTATAAAGAGAGACTAGCCAAACTGGGTTTGTTTACATTAGAGAAGAGACGTCTAAGGGGTGATATGATTACCATTTACACATATATTCATGGTCAATACAAAGAACTATCCAATTAATTATTTACACAAAGAGCTGAGCTAAGAATGAAAGGTCATCCATTAAGACTAGAGGAAAGGTACTTTCGACTAAAACAAAGGCAGGGATTCTTCACAGTAAGGGTGGTAAAGATATGGAATTCTTTGCCTCTGCATGTTGTATTTGCAGATAATGCAACTGCTTTCAAAAAAGTATTGGATGCCTATCTAGCACAGAACAATATTGAAAGTTATGACAGATGGCTTCAATGCAGATAGGATGTTGATCCAGGGAAATGTCTGACTGTGATTTGGGGTCAGGAAGGAATTTTCTTTTTTATCCACTTGGGGCTAAATTAGGCCTCTTCCTTTTCAGTGGTAGATTTATCTCAATGCACCAGCTCGTGTGAGCAAAATCTTATTTTCATCGGTGTTCTGGAAAGAACATTCGGACTGCTTGATAGAGGCATGCAAGTGTGAACTTAAAAAAAATTATAGGCAATTAACCTTTTAAATAGTTATGCAATTTCAGAATATGTAGAATCAATATAAACTCCATTTCAGCTATAGCCATTATGTGGTGGTGTTTCTATCCCTTGGACAGAAGTAGTTTGATTCAAGTTCTCTTTAGAAGAGTGTGTTTTTTTACTTAAAAAAAAAAAAAAAATTGTCTTTTGGCCACCAGATGGCACTGTTGCTAACAGTATGAGGTTAATAAAAAAAAAAAAAAAAGTTTGAGCTGTTGTAATAACCCTTTGAATGAAATCTTCCAGCATTGAGTGTTCTAGTTTTACAAACTTTAATATATCTTTTTTTAATTACAAGTAATAAAAACAAAGTGCTGCTTGTTTAAATGCGTCTCTGAAGTATCTAATAGTGTTTTAGAGTTGTGTACAATGTACCTTATGTATGGAACCCACATCTTACATCTAACACTTGATTTTTTTTTATCACATCACAGAATGATCCAGGAGATGGGATCTTCCTCCAGCAGTGTAAGGAGGAGGAGATTCCTGTAAAGATAAGCACAGGTAAGATTGTGTGTGTGTGTGTGTGTGTGTGTGTGTGTGTGTGTATGTATGTGTGTGTGTGTGTGTATATATGTATATATATATATATATATATATATATGTGTGTGTGTGTGTGTGTGTGTGTGTGTGTGTGTGTGTGTGTGTGTGTGTGTATATATATATATATATGGGGTTGGGTCCCCCTTAAAGGGATAGTAATACTTCGTTTTAACTTTATTTTATTTTGTAGGCATTAAAAAATCATGAAGAACAATATAAGTCTTATCTCTCAAACCTTTATGGTTTGAGAGATATTCACAAGCAAAGTTTCCCCCTCCCGCCCCTTTTACCTAGTGTAAGCCATCTCTTCTCATATGTGGAATCCAGTCCATAGACCAGACAGATAACAGAAGGGGACAGTCTTCTTTGTATGACAACAATGAAAGCCCTTCCCCCCTTGACAAGTTTTTCAGCTTTTTCCCTTATCTTAATTGAAGATTGTCCCTCTCTGCAATCTACCTGGGCATCTCCCTTCTGATCTGGTTGAACGGGGGGGGATACTTTGCTTGTGAATATCTCTTAAACCATAAAGGTTTGAGAAATAAGACTTATATCGTTCTTCATGTTTTTTTTAATGCCTACAAAATAAAATAAAGAGAAAACGAAGTATTACTATCCCTTTAAGGGACACATAGATGTGATACGGCCAGTCTTGGAGCAGTCCGTTTCAGACTCCCATAGAGTTCACAACACTCCTTCAGGAGAGCTGTGAACACAAAACCCATGAGGTGCTAGGACCATCACTGGTCCTTAAGGCACGGTCACTGGAGACGTGTCCGGGCCATCACCGGTCATTAAGGGGGGTTAATAAAACAAATGAAAAAACAAGTTTCACTCGCGCATGCTCGCTGATGGAAAGTTGTGTAGAGCAGTGCTTTGCAATGAGTTTCACACAATTTGGAGCTGAAAGGGCTAAGCACCTAACATTCAAGAAGCCAGTCATTAAGAAGAGGAGATAAAGTGTGTAAAGTGATGGTGGTAGGGAGAAAATGGCATGGCAGCAAAAGGTAGCGGAGCGGTGGCAAGAAGTGTTTGTGTGGGGGGGGGCACAAAGCAGTTAAGTGGATCATCGTGTTTAGATGTGTAGTATTGTAGGGTTGGTGTGTATGACCTGTGTGCACAGCATAGCAACGGTATAGAATGGATGACATGCTGGAACGTTACCACTTTGAGTGGCAGAGAGCTATACAACACATTGCGCAAAGCAGTGAGTCTCGTATTCCCCTGGCGCTCAAAAGGTTAAACACTGATAATGTGAAAACAAAAAAAAAAGTGTTGTTCATATTGTGTTGCAAGGCAGTGATGAGGGAGGGTATAAGGACTGAGGAAAAGTGCAGTGGGGAGGAAGGGTATAGGGACAGAGGAGACGTGCAGTGATGAGAGAGGGTATAGGGACAGAGGAGACGTGCAGTGATGAGGGAGGGTATAGGGACAGAGGAAACGTGCAGTGATGAGGGAGGGTATAGGGACAGAGGAGACATGCAGTGATGAGAGAGGATATAGGGACAGAGGAGACGTGTAGTGGGGAGGGAGGGTGGAATGTGTAGAGAGGAAATGTGTATAAGAAGTTGTTGCAATTGAAGCATTCGGGTGCAAGAGGGGTACGCAATGCCAAATCAATGCATTGCACTCAAAATAGTTTAAAATGGAGAGTAGGAGAAATGTGTTCTGACAGTGAAAGGGTTAAAAATGAGGTTCCCCCCAGATCCAGTGTCAGTATGGGAGATGAACTTGTGATCATACCTGGGAGCTTTTGTTTCTGAATTCCCCGGAGAGAGGAGTCCTGTGGTGCCACTAAGGGAGATAAAAGGCGCAATTTGTGGCAGAAAGAGGTGGGGCTTAATTGTGAATGGGGGTGGGACTAACAAAAAATTAAAAAAAATGTATAGTAATAGGCTGGGGAAGGAGGAAAAGTGGCCATGGCGTGTGGGGGGTAACAGACTGGGAATGCACAGATACACAAGTACTCATGTGGATACTTGGCACTTAAAGGGATAGTAATACTTCCAAATTACTAATCCCCATATTGTAGCTATGCTAAAAAGAAATGTATTGCCCCCAGTGTCATCTCTCAAACCCTTATGTTTGAGAGATAAAAGCGCAAAGTTCCCCCCTCCCTTCCCTTTCCCTGAAGTCAGCATTCTAGCTGACTGCAGGGGAAACTGTCGTACGACAGTCTTACGTGCATCAGGCTGCTCTGCAGCAGAGCCGAGAGTGCGTTTACAAAAATAATTATTTCACTGAAACGGTCTTCTACATGTACTTGGTTTGCAAGCACACATAGAAGACTGTTTCACTGAAATAATTCTTTTTTTACTAACACGATCTCGGCTCTGCTGCAGAGCAGCCTGATGCACATAAGACCAGATATCCCTGCAGTCAGCTAGAACGCTGACTTCAGGGAAGGGGGAGGGAGGGGGGGAACTTTGCATGCTATTATCTCTCAAACCATAAGGGTTTGAGAGATGACACTGGGGACAATAAATTTCTTTTTAGCATGGCTACAATATTGGGATTAGTAATTTGGAAGTATTACTATCCCTTTAATGGATTATAATACAAAATGGTGAACACTGATGTGGATTATATGGATTACATAAGTGCTACTCTCAGATGGTATGAGTGAGGACACCAACTTATCCCTTTGACTGGCATGGAAGGGTCAAGTGAAGTGGAGAGGGTGTGAGCGGTTTGTAGAGTTTGTAGAGTGAAAATGTGGGATGGTAGGGCCAGGCAGCAGACCATTAAATGTACCTTATGTTCCAGCTGTGTAAGTGCGAGTTGCAGCCATGTTTGTCAGTGTGTCCAGCCAGATGTAATTTTTCACAAGAGTAGCAGTTCCCTGCAACTCCTGTGAAAATCATGCCCCTTTGTATCTCCCTAGTAAGGCAGAATGGAGAAGACCTGAATGTCTCCTCCTTACTGCCGCCCCTTGGTGCATTTGTCTGCCCGGGAATGTGTAGCTGGAGACGGAGAATCTGGCACTTTGTCAGCCTTCTCATTTTAGTAAAACAGATTACTCTTGAATTACAACTCAATCAGTATTGAAATAACTCTCTCCAGGACCCAAATCGGAGCTGCTTTTTTTGTGAAACATTACTGTTCCTTTAATTGTGCTCCTACAATGCATTTACATGGTGAGGGAGACTGGAGTCTGTGACTGTGTGTGGTCTGTGACTGTGTCTGGGGACTGTGCAGTGTGTGTGAATGTGTATATTGCTTTTTTTTAACCCCTTAAGGTTCAGAGGGATGTGCAATGCCTTGCACAAACATCTGGTTCTTAATTGGCTAAATGCAGGTATCCGTGAGGCTCATGACCTAAAAAAAAATGGAGTAAACCATCTTCACATTTGGAAACAAATTACAGTTCCCACTGATTTAATCCTTTGAGGACCAGAGGGGTACATAACACTCAGCACACCTCTGTTGCCTAAAGGGGTAAATGGAGCATTTAATCCCTTGGATGATTACCATGTATTCTAAGTCAATGAGTTGGAGACTTGTCTAGCATTAAAAGACCCATTTAAATTAACTGGAATTCATATTTGTAACCTGAGGTGCATTTGGTTTGTCACAAAATTGTATCACTTTTTCTGATTGCACCATCCTCTGTGTTCACTTCCACAGATGAACGGCGTGATGGGAAAACTCCAGATAAATGTCACAACCCCCCTGATTCAGAGGATGATGATATGGAGGAAGAGGACTGGATGACGCAGGATAACCAGGTACAAACCACTGACGTGCATAATACTGATGGGACCAGGCTTTATTCATAAAAGAAAAGAGGAGCAATTCTGGGGGAAGTTCAACCTCCACACTGGTGATAAATAACATTTTCTGTAGGTTTAAATGGACTTTTTTTAGTCCCTCAAATGATAGCAAGGTCTCCAGTGTGCTATGAAGCTATGCATTGCAGACCTTTCTAGCATTCAAGGGATTAAAATCACCATTTAAAGGGATAGTAATGTGCAATAAAAGCAGCTCCAATTAATCTTCATAGTATTTGGACTTTGGAGAGTATTATTTCAATATTGTCAGAGCTGTAGTTCAAGAGTAATTGAATGATAAAGTATCCCCCTCCTGCCCCTTTTACTGATTATAACACTGCTCACCTCAGAGCAGCAGGATTACCTTATGGATCGCAGAGAGGGGCAATCTTCAGTGAGCATAAGGAAAACCATGCCCCCTTGACAGGTTTTTCCCTTATGATCACAGTAAGAAGATTGTCCCTTGCTGTGAGGTGTCCGGTCAAGTGACCAGATTCCACATCTGAGGGGAGGTGGCTTACACTAGGTAAAAGGGGAGGGAAGGGAACACTTTATCATTCAATTACTATTGCGCTACAACTCTGACAGTATTGAAACAACACTCTCCATGGCCCAAATACTATGAAGATTAATTGGAGCTGCTGTTTTTGTGAAACATTGCTATCCCTTTAAAGCAATTTGTATTTAGGGAATGTTTTATTTGTCTCCTATGGTTCAGTTGGTTTGCCCCAGAATTGGTGACCTTTTACAGTTACAATAAGGCCTTGTTCATACAGGCAACTTTGCAGTAATTTAGTTGCAACAACAAATATCTCAGAATAGATACAGTTTTTCTGTTGGGCGGTTCACTTGTTTTAAAACTACAGTCACAGGAGTCGCACATGAACTAATCCTGACTTTCACTGGTAGTGTTGCTGCATCATCTTGCAACAAGACTGCTTTAAACATTCACCCACATGAACTAGACGCAAGCCCGACACAAAATACGTGAGAGCACTTACTTCAGTCTCTTGAGTATTGTTTTTCAGCTCTCTATGTATGTTTTTAAATAAAGCTTTTTGATATTAGACCTGTTCCTGATGCTGCTATTCATTGCTCTCTGAAATGAGTAGACTATTTCCTATCACTTAACTTTGGAGGGCCACAGTTTGACTCAAGCTTTCATGTAGAATATATTGTGGTGCTGTTGGTAACAAACACATCTGTCAACCAAGACTTGTCAAGCTAAACCAGTTGCAACACCAAACCCAAACTGGCTTGCTCAAGTAAGAAACACATTCAGAAGCCCTCCACTAACAAGGTCTTCTTCAGCATGACTTGTCGAATCCCAGACCTCCTCAGGTGGTTGGTGTGTGGCTGCTGCATTTCTACAATGTGTGGGCCCTCTCTGTGGTGGATCTGTGGGGTTTGTGTGCTCTTTCAGAGCGTTATTGCATATACTTCAAGGACCTTTCTCTTCATTGCTTCTTATGTCACTGCTTCAAGATCCCTTGAGGGGGTTGTGGTTCTGGGAAGTGGTTCAAGCCTTGATAGATATGCAGGTCTTGATTCTGGTCCCCCATCAGGAAAGATTTCTGGAGTTCTATCCCAAACTCTTCATAGTCCCCAAAAAAGACTGAGTGTTGCCCAGTTGTAGACCTAACTTATCTTTATCATTTTGTTTATTAGCCGAGATTCAAGATGCAATCCCTGTTTTTCGCTATGTGTCGAGGGGAGCTTTTGGGTATCTTCATGTGCAACGTTGCCAATTCCTCTGCTTTGTCTTTTGTGATTGCCAGTTCCAATTTTCAGCCCTTCCCTTTGTTCTGGCCTCTGCTCCATGGGTTTTAGCAAAAATATAACAACATTGTCCAGCCATATTCGGACACAAGGGTTTTCCCTTACGCCTTATCTATATAAGCTTACCTGTACAAGGCATGCTTGTTAGAGATCTTGCGGCTCTATCTACAGACATTTGTGTCCATTCTGGAACAGTATGGCTGTGTGATAAACTTCAGGAAATCCTCCTTGATCCCATCCCAGTCTCTGGTCTTTCCTGGTATGAGATTCAACATCTCCAGGGATTGGTCTTCCTGTCAGGGCACTACATGAGGGTGCTTGGGTTGCAAGTTTCGGCACTGGATGGAGTTCCATATACCTAGTGTCTCATGTAAATCCTGGAGCTGGACATTTTGGTAGGTTTGGTTCAGACAGCAGTGTCCTCTCTACCACATGTCCCCACTCATCCCAAATGACTGGGATCTGTTCTGGTAGCTTCAGGAAACCCTCCTGACATTGAGTAGCCCATTTGTCATAGTGGATTGGTCCCTACTGATTACAGACAGTAGTATCTGGTTGAGGGGCCACCTTCAGTTCTCAGGTGTCCCAGTGCTTCTGGTCCAGCCACTACAGAACCAGCTTTATTTTAATATGCTGGAATTTCAGGCGATTTGGCTCCTCAGTATTGGACCCATTCACTTAAAGTGGAACAATCACTCAAATTAAAGTGCCCCCCCCCCAATAATTATTCATATACCGATATGCACATACCTGCACCTTCAGTCACTTCCTGTACCCTAAGGTACAATGCAACTCCCCCCTCCCCATTCATAGAGGAGACTGGGACAGACTGTGCAGATGCACAGATGTTGAAGAGGCAAGATGTCTACTCTGATGCCTGCCTCTCCGTCTCCGAACAAGATTGATTCAGGATCTTAGAAGTATTGGTATGCACATCGCTATATGATTAATTGTTATGGGGGGGGGGGCACTTGAATCTGAGTGAAAGTTTTGCTTTCAGTCTCCCAGTTTGGATTCAGTCCGACAATGCAGTGGTGATGACTTGTGCCAAGCCTCCAAATGAGGGGACCACAAGAGTGGCTGCGTGGTTTGAAGTTTGTCTGATTCTTTCCTGGGAGGAAACTCATTTTCCAGCCCTTTCAGCTGTTCCATTCTTGGGATAGACGGTGTGGTAACATAGTATTTCAGTCATCAATGCCTGGACCCTGGGGAGTGGGGACTAAAACCAGTCAGTTTTTTACTCCATAGCTCAGTACTGGGCTCTACTGGTATTGGATCTTAGATTAACCAAAATGTCCATCACTGTTACTCCAGGTCCCTGGGATCCGTTGCCCTTAGGAGTGGATGTCTTGGTCCTATGTATCTCCTCTTCTTCCCCTGTTTACCCAAGGGATTGAGAAATGTCAGAATGAATTGGATACATGTGATCCTGATAGCACCTTATTGCCCTAAACTTTTTGGCTTCTTTTGCTGTTCGAAAATGCTGTAGGCTGCTGCTAGCCAGGGGATTAAGTGGGTATTAAAGAGTCTCCACCATAGAGCTTTTGGTTTGCCCTGAAAATGTTCCTGGAAGCTGCTCAACCAAATGGTTCCTGTGTTTCACAAGGGCTAAGAGAAAAGGATTTATTGGTTATACACCAAAATCCTCATTTCTTCTTCTTTTTGTTTTCTTTTTAAATTAAGCAGAAAAAAATATTGCTCCATTTTAAATTTGTATCTAATCATTGTGCTTGAGATGTGTACTATGTGCCTTATGTATGAGACCCACCTGACCAATGTAACACTTGATTTTCTATCACATCACAGAACAATCTAGATGATGCGATCTTTCCCCGGCAGTGTAAGGAGGAGGAGATTCCTATAGAGATCAGCACAGGTAAGATATATACTGTATATAATAACAATAAAGACAGTGGGGCTAATTTACAAACATTGGTGCTCGCTAAGCACATTGTGCGTATATAATTTAATATAATTTTATATGTAATAAATACGTAAAACACTGCACTTGTCTGCTTCTATGTAACAATGATCTTTTGTGCCCAAAACACCAATCCGCCCCTACTATTCACTTGTTTGTAAAGCAGTCGCGTTATGAGGTTGTTTGTGGGTGTTTTGATTGGACGCCTGTTTTAAGTTCTACGCCTATTAACCCCTTGAGTACAAGAGTAGTGTGCAACGCATTGCTTTGCAAAGCGTTTCATACCCCTCTGGCACTCAAGGGTTAATCTGCCTAAACCGCAGTTTCCCATTGGACTTTGCAAAAAGGTGTTTATAAGGTGGGCGCGGTAGCACACACAGTTGTTTCTGGCAGTCTGTAGTTTTGAATTATGCTTTTCTTTTTATTGCTCTATTTTACAAATGCTTTTCCTTCCATTGTTTAAAGGGATAGTAATACTTCAGTATTACAAATCCCTATATTATAGCCCTTGTAAAAAGAAACGTTTTGCCCCCAGTGTCATCTCTCAAACCTTTATGGTTTGAGAGATGAACACTTCTAAAGTTGCCCTCTCCCTCCCCCTTCCCCGTAGTCAGCATTCTAGCTGACTGAAGGGAAATCCAGTCATAGATCATCAGGCGGCTCTGCAGCAGAGCCGCGATCGCGTTAATTAAAAAAAAAATCTTTCACTAAAACGGTCTTCTACGTGTGCTTGCAAACCAAGAACACGTAGAAGACCATTTCAGTGAAAGTTTTATTTTTTAGGAACACTGGAGAGCCGCCTGAAAGACGTACGACTTACTTCCCTTCAGCCAGCTAGCATGCTGACTACGGGGAATGGGGAGGGAGAGAGCAACTTTAAGAGCGATCATCTCTCAGACCACAAAGGTTTCAGAGATAACACTGGGGGCAATATGTTTTTTTTAGTAGTACTTTGCTAAAGGTATTAGTAATACTTAAGTATTACTATCCCTTTAAATTAGTCATTCATATTTTTTGTCGATTTTTATTATAATAAAAATATAAATGTCTTTTTTAAGTAGTGTTGCCAGATCATCCTTAAAAATGTATGCAGCGTGGATTAATGGCAACCAGTGCATCCCTGAAAAATACATTTTAGCAAATATCCCTCTTTAATTCCTTAACCCCTTAAGGACCACTGACGTGGCAGGACCGTCACGCTGGTCCGGCACTTAAGGACCAGTGACGGTCCTGGCACGTCACGTACTTTTACTCGCCTGTAGGAGCGTGGTGAGTAATACCAGGCACTGAAGTTGATCGCTCCAAGACCGGAGCAATCTCTTCCAGTGCCCCGTTTGACGTACCGCCCCACGTGATCAGTCACGTGGGACGGCACGTCAAAGTTTCCTATGTGGTCCTTAAGGGGCGGCACACCCCGGGACCGCTGGTCTTTAAGGGGTTAATGACCAGAGGGATATGACACATTGCTTTTAAAGGGATAGTAATGCTTCATTTATCTTTATTTTATAGGCATTAAAAAAACATGAAGAACGATATAAGTCTTATCTCTCAAACCTTTATGGGTTGAGAGATATCCACAAGCAAAGTTTCCCCTCCAGCCCCTTTACCTAGTGTAAGCCATCTCTTCTCAGATGTGGAATGCAGTCCATAGACCAGACAGATAACAGAAGGGGACACTCTTATTCCTATGAAAACAATGAAGACCCTGCCCCCCTTGACAAGTTTTTCAGGTTTTTCCCTTATCTTAATTGAAGATTGTCCCTCTCTGCAGTCTACCTGGGCACCTCCCTTCTGCTCAGGCTGAACAGTGTGACATCAGTAAAAGGAGCGGAAGGGGTATACTTTGTCATTGAATTACTCTGGAACTACAACTCTGACAGAATTGAAATAGCACTCTCCAAAGTCCAAATACTATGATGATTAATTAGAGCTGCTTTTATTATGAAACACTACTATCCCTTTAATGATTTGTGCGCCCTTCTTGCCTTCAAGGTTAGCAATAATTTAGCAACCCATGTCTTAAAACAAATGCATATTTTTTTATTTTTCCCCCTGCCATCGCCTCTTGAGGAACATACCTTTCTGTGATGTGTCTCCCATCCTTTTAAGTCCAAAGAAAATGCCTGTGAATTGTTTTTTATACTTGGTACAGGAAAAGGAATGGGGAGAATGGGAATTGAAAGAGCATTAAAAAACTGACATGGGTAAATCTGTTGCATTATAAATGGCTATCAGCCTCCAGAAGAGAGAGAGATGGCAAATTATGTTGACATGGGATATATATGGGTTGGACAGCATATAGGGTTTAGAACCTGGGGAAAAAGTTACAGAGATTTGAGGAGGTGAGTGTACCTCAAGCTGATGGTTAAACTGTTTAAAGAACAATGGGCATTATATATAAATGCGAAGTGAAGTTCTGGGGCAAACCACCCACACCACAGAGGTCAAATAAACCTTTCAACTGAGTCTTGTCTAACATGTAGGCACTAATACTGCATAGTACAACACAACATTACTGTACATGACACAGTGCCACATACACTGTATGAGCTTTACATATATACAGCATGTGGTATAGTATGGTATCATAAACTGCATCTGGAGAGAAATGCTACATGACTGGAAAGAGAGGTCATATAAAATGTGATCTATATACATGATATGGTGCATGAGAGACGTGACAAGACATGGTGAAACCATACATCTACGTGCACATCCCATATATGGGAGATAATGTAGTACATCAGTCAGTGTGACATGTACTTGCCCCACAGTGTCTTATGGGCCATATAGTCCACATGCAAGTTTGTATATGATATAGATGTGCATACACAATAGAGCATAGGACAGATTGAAGTGTGTTATAAGGAGTGTCTCCAATTGTGCCTAAGACCATCCAGTAGGAATTGTTAAAGGGAATACAGTTCGTGTTGAGCTCTGCCTTCAAAGGACTCGCTGATAGTCTAAAGTGGCTACCGCTAAATGTATACGTGTAAAAATGATCCCCTAAATCAATCCCATTCACGGGATGGCTAAACATGAAATTTTCAAGAAGAAAGTGGGGCGCTATTATGCTCGGCCACAACGGCACCTATAATGTGCAAGAAAAGGTGATAACAATAAGTTAAATTGCCCAATACAACCTCTGTATCACAAAGTGTGTATTTATATATATATATATATATATATATATATATATATATATATATATATATATATATACCATAAAAGTGTATAACATTTAAGCATACATTTTTCTCTTTTATGAAACTTGTAAGTACATTTTTGTTACGACTGGGAGTCCGATGCAGAAGTAAAAATAAATTGTTATGAATGAGGTGAAATGAATAGAAAGGGGATGATTCTGTCATGTAGATCAAGAGAAAAAAATTAGCACATATTTATAGTGATCTGATATTACAAAATGTTGTACTCAATAATAGCAACATTTGTTTTTATATAAATAACACATGAATGATGTCCTGTAATCTTAGTATTGCATTATAATCTAGTGTCACTGCATATCAGTCACAAAAAGTCTTAGAATAAATTATTTGCTCGCCATTGAAAACATAACTCTCATAATTCAAAATGTCTCATGTAGCCTAATTGGAAGGAATATTCAAGCCAGTGAATCATATGTATCTTCTAAATAACATAAAGCTCTAGAATGTGAAGCTCCCTGTGTGCGTAACTGCACATGCGCAGTAGAGACTGCACAAATGATGCAGTAGCGCATCACTCAGTAGAGACTGCGCGAACGTGCCGGCTTCCAGTCAGAGGCACTGCTGATCTGGAGCGGGGTGCTCCGAACAGCCCACCAGCTCCGGGGCAGCAGCTGAGGCTGCTGGCTGGCACTTTGGCCCTTGTACACAGGCCTTCAATACTAGTAACTCAATAAAGCACTCGTACTATTAGATCAAAGATGGTCTAGTAATGCCACATGAGATTTTTCTTTTGCCAGATTACACTCTGTCTTCTCTCTCTCTCTCTCTCTCTCTCTTTTCTCTCTCTCTCTCTTTTCTCTCTCTCTGTCATATTTGTGTCGATTTGGCAACAGAATTTCCTTCAAATATTTAAGGCCATGTCTGACCTGTTCTTATTTTTGAGGTCTCCATATTTATAAATGTACCTAGAATACTTTATTAATATAATATTTTCATAATAAGGATATTTTAAGCATCCGTTCCCATAAAAGAAGTAAGAACACTATTTATAAATCTCCCCCCTATGATCCCAAAAAAGCAAAAAGAGGATTTTAAGGGAAATGCTTGTGTGAGAGATGAAGACCGTGATAACTAAAACATTGGGGGATGTATAAAAAAAATTGTGTAAGGCAAAAACTGTAATGGGTTCAGTGTGTTGTGTGTGCTAGATTGTATGTATAAATATGTTCACACAAGTTTTATACATGTCTACCAAGTCAGAAAGTTTCATATTGCAACTTTTCCTCCAGCAATGTGAACTTTTGTACATATGCTTTACACAGTATGAGAGTATTGTGTTAACACCAAGGGATGGTGGCGGGAGACAAATGGGGATCAAAAAGTGATTTTACTAAGTTTAAAAAAAAATGCAATAATTCCTATGAATAGTGGGCTACAAATTTAGCCATGTCCACAAATTATGCCGTAAAACTGTTTGGTGCACATGGCACATAAACGGGTGTGTGTTTTTTTTTATGGGAAAACTTTTCTATATATACATGGAGCAATTTTTATGTGGAGAGATCCAAAGACCTTTTTTTTTTTTTTTTTTTTTTTTTTTTTTATAAGCAATTTCTTTGATAACCTTGAATATATTTGTAAATATTAATATCACCAGGAAGGTTACATTGAGATTATCTCTCGTTTTAAAGTATGTCCTGGGTTCTCATTTTATCTACCTCCAGAAGGATGAAAGGCTGAGTCAGAGATGGCTCTACAATATAAACAAAAGAAGCTGATGCTTAGGGCCCCCGCTTTGTCAGAGGGCCCCACAATATTTATACAGTACTGCAACTCAAAATCAGATGGCAATGTGTTTATTAGAGATACCAATGAAGGAGTAAAGTGGGGCCTCTTGTGAAGTTTTGAATAGAGCTCCCAAAAAACTGGAGCCACCCCTGGGCTGAGTTGACCTTGCCAAGACTATAACCTGTGTGAGAGGAAAATTGCTGCACATGCCATAATAATCACAAAAACCTACAATTAAGCATAAATATGTATGGTGCACTCATAGGCAAAACACATAATACAAGAACAGAACGGGAAGTACCCAAGGAAAAGACACCAAGGGTACAAATCCCTCTCAAAGAAGCCTATTAAAATGAGGCACTCAAAAAAGTAGGCAATAGATAAATGCAAAGCTTTATTGAAAAAATATAATAATTCACAGAAAAATTAAAAACAATCAGTATAAAGCAAATAGTATACATGCCCAGGCTTAAGTAGTAAAAAAAAGCAAGCTATGTCTACAGTATAAGTATGCACTATAAATTCTCAGCTGTAACGAGACAAGGCAAAGAATTATATATAATGTGAACATTGCCATGTAAATAAAGTGCAAAGAATACAAACATGTAGATAAAGTGCAAAAGATATAGACATATACTTATCTGATATAATATTATGATAAACCCACTGGGAATCTCAAATGATCAATAGCCAAAATACTGAACACTCAACGCATATCGCTACTATAGTAGCTTCGTCAGGTGGTATGGAGGAACTAATGTCTCCAGTGATATCACTTCTCCAGTTCCTATGTTATATTGCTGGAGAAGCTATCTCCTTTTTATCTCACATCAGTGCATCCCCCTCATAAATCTTTTTAACTGTTGAACACTTCCAAAGACCGTGCAGTGTTTTTTTTTTTTTGGTGTTTTTTTTTTTTTTTTTTGGGGGGGGGTAGCAATACATCCTTTAATCCTTGCATTGTCAGCGGTACCCAGTGCATTACAAAGCAATGTGTTTGACACCCCTCTGGCAATCAGGTGGTTAAATGGATATTTGTTCACTGTATATACTAATGTTTACTAAATTTTAAAAACGGAGTGAGAGGACTCAAATAAAATGACTAAGAATACAATATGTGTAAGAACACACTAGCAATGAAGTGGTTAACCCAATTCCCTAAAACAAGGAAGACTGTTAGAACAGTCTCGGGATTTAGAATCTTTACCATATTTCTGACAATACATTAAGGTCTGTTGACAATTCAGTGAGTATGAAGGAACATTGACGTAAAGATGATGAACTTGTATTAAGATTTTAGTAGTGAATTTGTTAGAATTTGAATGAAAAGACAATTTTCATATTAAAAAAAAATAGCTTGTGCACATTCCAAAATAAAGTCACCCAGGGTGCTCACATGTAGAAATGAACTACTTCCACCTATACAAATATCATCAGATAGCAGAAATAGTCATTTATGCAGAAAAGAACATCTTTTTTTCTGTATACTAAAATCCTGTATACTTCCATCATGTTATTTCAATACTGTCAGAGTTGTAGTACAAGAGTAATTGAATGATACAGTATCCCCCTCCTGCCCCCTTTACCTAGTGTAAGCCACCTTCCCTCGGAATCTGGTCTCTTGACCAACTATGTACCAAGGAAGGTACATAGTTTGTCTGCCAATTTACAAAAGAATGGGTCATTGTATAAAGGTAAGGACAAGCTGTGACATGCGCAGCACACGTTTGGCAGCTGCTACATACATAGGCAGATGGGAGCTGCCTAGTATATGGATCCTTTGCTCTTGTGCCAAGACTCACACAATCACTTTGAATGTTTTAGTATGACTAGCTAGAATATTGTATAACAGATCCTTGGTCCATGTAGAGTTATCACTTAAAGGGATAGTAATGTATCAAAATAAAAGCAGCTCCAATTAATCTTCAAAGTATTTGGGCCATGGAGAGTACTATTTCAATACTGTTATAGCTCAATAGAGTTATAGCTCATGAGTAATTGAATGATAAATTATCCCCCTTCTGCTCCTTTAACTCGTGTAACACTGCTCACCTCAGAACAGCAAGACTGTCCGGATGGATGGCAGAGATGGACAATCTTCAGTGAGCATAAGGAAAAACTTGTCAATGGGGGCAGGGTTTTCCTTATGCTCACAGTAAGAAGATTGTCCCTTGCTGTGATCTGTCAGGTCAAGAGACCAGATTCCATGTCTGAGGGAAGGTGGCTTACACTAGGTAAAAGGGGCGGGAGGGGGATACTTTATCATTCAATTACTCTTGTACTACAACTCTGACAGTATTGAAATAACATTCTCTATGGCCCAAATACTATGAAGATTAGTTGGAGCTGCTGGTTTTTGAAACATTAGTATCCCTTTAAAGGGCCACTTTAGCACAAAGCTGCCAAGGGCTCCACAATCAAACTCTGATTCTAATACATCAAGGTTGGTGACCCTCCATACCTGTCTCCCACATGTGATGTGGACACACAATATAGTCTGCTCAATGTGTGAAGCCAGATGACAAAATTCAGCATTTCCTGACGATGGGCCCTGTGTGCAAATAAGACCCTTTTAAACCCCTTGAACGCTAGAGAGGACCCCAGGGCACTGCAAAAGTGATTCCTTAGAGACCACTCTAGTATACAAAGGATTAAAAGTATATTTTTAATCAGCTGCAGTGTGTACATGTTACCTGTGGAGCAGCTGGTTTACACTGAAACGTCACCACTTTTCTGCATATTGCCCATTCCTTTCTCAAGCTACGTAAGGGTGCGTGCTTAGCATTGTGTAACCACAGGTGTGATCTCAACATTCTTTGAAGCTAATTTAATTTAAGTTCAAAATTGTTAAGCTATTGTAAACTTGGGTACCAGTCTTTAGAAGAATTGAAAAACGGTTGGTTATTACATAACCCTTTGGTGCTAGAAAAGTATCTAAAGCAATGCACTGGAGACTTTTAGCATCCAGGGATTAAAGTGGCCCACTATTTTGCCCTGGGCTCACCCACTGTTTAACAGCTTATGGGCAGTGTCCTTATCAGACCTTCTAAAACTGCTGAGGATGTTGGCCATGACATCCTCCATAGTAATGAGTGGCTGCAGGGCACATTGAGTTACTTACAGAGCTCTCTGGTGACAATGGAGCACCGGGGTCAAAGCAGGTCTGTGTATGGAGGCAGATCTAACAGAGCACATCTCTGCTCCTCTGATTCCTGGCATCTTGAGGGTACATTTGTTGGAAATGGAAGAGTCTCCCCTTTCCAATAAGGCTAGGCATGAAGGGGGTTGATACCAGATCACCTGGTATAAATGTATACATGTGCCCATAGGCAATGTCAAAGAAGAAGTTGTTGGATGTAGATTTGTTCTCCTGGTATGCCCTACAGCAGGGCTCAAAATTTCCACTCGCCACTAGCCAATGGTGAGTGAAAATTCAGCCCTGGTGAGTAGAAATTCAGCCCTGGTGGGTATGTTATGGCTTGCAGTAACTTTTCAGGTCTGGCTAGTAGCAAAGGACTTCACATTTTAACCCCTGCCCTACAGTATTTCAACCCACACCAGTGTGGTACCGTTTTTCTCAATCTGCTCGATTCATTAGTAAATCCCATATAGTCCATTATATTTATTATTGTCTACCTTTTCTTCTTGTCTGTACTTATTACAAACATGTTATGTGCAGTATGTCCTATTTATTTCAAAATCTCAAACATCTTTGGTATGTTAGCTTGTGCCAGTGGGGTAAGTTTTACTCCAGATGCCTCCAGCTAGCTAACCTAATAAGATATTCTATAATTTTCGGTGCTTTCACTATATTTCAAGCAGTGTAAATATAAATGCATCTATTTTGAAATAGAGCCATCTGCTGGTGACTTCATATCAAAGCAGCCTTTAGATAGTAATGCAGATGACGTCCAGTGAAACTGGAATTTTCCTTGTAGGATTAGTCTACTTCCCATCATTTTATGCCTGGAATACAGAATAGTGAAAAATTGGGGGAGGGGGGGCTTTTTACACTTGTTTTTATTATAGGAAGACCTATACATAAACACAAATTTTAATATTTTAGAAACGTGAGTTAATACTAAATGTAAAGAGATAAGCATTTGCTGGTGGGTCAAAGAAAACGTATACGCTGCCAGACATTTGTTTGTCATTCAATTTATTGGAATGTCAATTAAAAAAATGCATTCTGGGTAAAATGTTTTGGACTCTTTAGGGGATACCAACACACCAGTGTTATCTTTTGAAAGTGCAGGGTCTGCTTAAAAAGAAACAAACATATGGTATGTGGATTGTTCATGGAAAAGCACCTAAAATTTATCATTTGACTGTAAACTGAAGCAAAAGTGTGAAACCTAACGGCAGATAAGAACCATTCAGCCCATCTAGGCTGCCCATTTTATCTACTGTATAAAAAAACTCACTTTATTTGGTCCTTGGCCTTGTCTTGTGTTCAGCTTAGCCTTATGCCTATCCTGTGCATGCTTACATTCCCTCACTGTATTAAAGGGATAGTAAAAAAAAAAAAAAAATAAATGTTGTAGGGTTTATCCCCCTGAGTAAAACAAGGGTACTCTGACTGCTGAAAGGTGTTTTATCCAAAAGTAATTACAGCTCAGTTTAATTTTTTAGGTGCAATATCACAGTGGCCTGAAATTGTACGGTGGCGCTGTTGCTACACAATCCTATAGAGATTTATGGTCCCGGGACCAGACCTGTCCATAGGGATGGTGTAACAACAACACCACTGTATAATTTCAGGCCACTGGGATATTGTACCTAAAAATTCAGCTTTGAGCTGTAATACGTTTTGAATAAAACACCTTTCAGTAGTGGGAGTACCCTTGTTTTACTCAGGGGAATAAATACTACTATATATATATACACACACACAATTTTTTTTTGTTTTGTTTTTGTTTTTCACATTTTAAGTATGCTTAGCACTGGGGCATGAAAAGGCTTTGCATGAAGTGATTACATCTCTGGTCGCTTGGCCAATAACCATGTATCAGAAATTGGATGGACAGTCATTTTTTACAACAAAGTGTCTTTTAGGAGGGACAGTCTCTCTTTGAGACCCAAATCCCTCTGTCCTTCTTCCCCACCCTGATGTCCCTCTTTTTAGGAGATCAGACTGTGTTGGTATGTATAGAAGTGTATCACTCTGGTGTCCCTGTGTTTAGGAGATCAGACTGTGTGGTGTGTATATAAGTGTATCACCCTGGTGTCCCTGTGTTTAGGAGATCAGACTGTGTGTTGTGTATATAAGTGTATCACCCTGGTGTCCCTGTGTTTAGGAGATCAGACTGTGTGTTGTGTATATAAGTGTATCACCCTGGTGTCCCTGTGCTTAGGAAATCAGACTGTGTGGTGTGTATATAAGTGTATCACCCTGGTGTCCCTGTGTTTAGGAGATCAGACTGTGTGGTGTGTATATAAGTGTATCACCCTGGTGTCCCTGTGTTTAGGAGATCAGACTGTGCTGTGTGTATATAAATGTATCACCCTGGTGTCCCTGTGTTTAGGAGATCAGACTGTGTGTTGTGTATATAAGTGTATCACCCTGGTGTCCCTGTGTTTAGGAGATCAGACTGTGTGGTGTGTATATAAGTGTATCACCCTGGTGTCCCTGTGTTTAGGAAATCAGACTGTGTGGTGTGTATATAAGTGCATCACATTGCTCCACAGCAATAAAACTAACATCAGTGTTTTGTTTAAATGCCCATACAGATGTCTAGAAATTATACTGTGTAAATAAAATAATTTGGTCTTTGTCTATTTGTCTATTCAATGACATGATTATGAAATAAGCTAAAAATTCTTGTTAATGCCCTGCCCGCTAGTCACACCCCCAGAACCCCCCACCACACACACACACCCCTAAAACAAAAGTGTCCCTTTTTGGCCATTGTTGGGAGGTATGTGGCTTTCTTTTACAGGACGTGATCTCACTGAGATTTATTCCTAAAGATGGGAGGTTCTGAAGCAAACCAACTGCACCGTAGATGAGAAATAAACATTTTAATTTCAGAAAGGAATGTGTTGGAGACCCCTTCGCATTCAAGGGCTTGAAAGGCTCTATGGCGATTTTGTATATTTCCATTTGTCCCTAATAGTGTAGTTGGTTTGCTCCAGAATTACACCTCTTATTGATTATAGCTAATTCTTATGTGAGACTTTTTAACCCTTTGAATGCCAGAGGGGCACACAACGAATTGCAGAGCAACGTCTTGCATAATTATCTGGCACACAAGAAGTCCTTGCAGCTCGTAATAACCCCAACTTAACCTTTCTATTGCCAGAAAAACCCGTCTGAGTTTTTTCCTTTTTTCACTCACTCCTGAATGTCATGTCCATGGAGGCGGACATGATGGTTGCTATCAGGAGCACATGACTTCACCATCTGCTCCCTGCACACGATCAGCTTAACCCTTTAAGGATCAGAGGAATATGCAATGCGTTGCACACCACTCTGGTCCTTAAAGAGTTAAGTACACACCTGCACTCTGCCAGCTTCAGTCTGAATACACTATCTCTTGAACAAAGCCAAAAGGCCAAAATACATAGGGGCCATCAGGATTTTCTGGCCAGAGTAAGGGAAGTGGGGGGTTATTTGGGAGATATTACTTCTCCTTTAAGAAACGGCTTACATGAAATGTTCCTCCATTCATGAATAACTGAAGTTATAAGGAGGACCCAGATGTCTATTGCAAATTTTAAAATATGCTGGAAATCTCTAGCAATCGATAGGTTAAAAACCCCTTTTAAAATGTTAGGAATTTGGGAGAACTGTTACTTGTCCCCTGTGGTGCAGTTGGTTTGCTCCATAATTGCTCACCTGTGTCTTTCTGCATATGGCCCTTCATACATAAATATTTACACATGAATTTTCTGTCTCCTACCATGGTTTCTGTATGTTCTATTAAAAGTGATCTAAACTGTAAATACACAAATTAAATTAGTTTCCTTATTCATAATCCGGGCCTATTTTAACCCCTTAATGACGAGTGATCTGGCGAAGTGACCTTCCCTTAAGGATCACTTTGATCTACGTCGTGACTGACGCATACTGGTTTTCCAAACGGGGGTCTGAGAGAGATCGCTCTGGTCTTGGAGCGGTCAATTTCAGACCCCGCTAGTGCTTACAGCGCTCTCCGCAGGAGCACTGTAAGCACAAAATACATGACATGCAGGACTGTCAGCGGTCCTTCAGGGGGAAAAAACTGTGACGATCCTGACAATCACCAGTTGTTAAGGGGTTAAGTCACTGGTGGACCGTGGGAAACATTAAAGGTAGTGGGTCCCTTTAATAGCTTGGATGCTAGAGATGAATCCATGGGGTTAAGTAATAACTACATGTGTTTCACCTTCTGCTAAACGGGAGTTCTCAATCTTCTAATATCACAAGCTTTAACTTGCATTATAGCAGCTTTACAGAATGACAATCACATCCATGCTCTCCCAATACTAAGTGCTTACACCTGTTGTACCTAGAGAAGATCAGTTTTCACACATTGAGCAGAATAAAGTGTGTGTCTGCAAATCACAGGGGAGAGGCAGGTACAGAGGGTTCTAAACTGTGATGTTTGAGAGTCATCGTTTCTATTTGTGTGGCATCCTCCCCCTTCAATGGTACCTGGTCAGCGGTCCACTTTACCATTTTGTTACAACGGTCCTGTTCGTAATGCTTTCTGTACCCAACAGATGATTCTATCGCATGGGAAAAATAAACTAAAATGAATCACATTTCTCTTTCAGCTTCAGAATGCGCCTTAAACAACATCCGTGTTGTCCAGGTTGATGAAGAAGAAAACCTTGCTAGTGACAGTTCATCCAGTGAGAACAACTCTGTCACAGGCGTAACTTCACCTGAAGAACTAAACCTCGCAGATTCTCAAACGGGACACACAGGGATGGAGTATTCATTGTCTCTTATTAATAAGCGTTTGAAAAAAACAACTGCTACACAGAAAACTGAAGAGGACTTGTCAGACAATGAGCAAAAATACAGTGAGTGTGAAAGAAATCTTGTTAATGAATTAGATATGTCTTCTCAAAGCACCCACAGTGATGAGATGTACAACTACTCTGAAGGTCAAACAAGTTCCACAACTAATTCAGAACCTTCCACACACCAAAGAACTGTGGCAGGAAAGAACCCACATCAATGTTCTGAATGTGGGAAATGTTTCCCCAGTAACTCAAAGCTTGCGAGGCATCAGACTCGTCACACAGGTGAAAAGCCATTTAATTGTTCTGAATGCGGGAAATGCTTCAGCAGATCATCTACTCTTGCTGTGCATCAGAGAATACATGCAGAAGAAAACCCATTTCAGTGTTCTGAATGTGGGAAATCTTTGTCCAGCAAAGCAAGCCTTATTGTTCATCAGAGACTCCACACTGGAGAAAAGCCATTTCAATGCTCTGAATGTAGGAAATGCTTCCCACACATACAAGGCATTGCTAGACATCAAAAACGTTGCATAGGTCAAGCAATTCAGATTTCTGAAAGTGGGGAACCTTTATACATAAACTCTACTCTTCTCAATCGACCAGCTGACACTGAAACAAAAATATTTCAGTGTCCTGAATGTGGGAAATGTCTGTCATGTAGAGAAAGTCTTGTTCGGCATCAGAAAACTCACACTGGGATAAAACCATTTAAATGCCCCACATGTGGGAAAGCTTTCTACGCAAACTCAACTCTTGTGATACATCAGAGAAGTCACACTGGAGAAAGGCCATATCAGTGCCCTGTATGTGACAAATGCTTCTCAGTGAGACAAAGTTATATTACACATTTGAGGGTTCACACAGGAGAGCTACCATTTGAATGTTCAGATTGTGGGAAACGCTTCACAAGCAAAGAGGCCCTTGCTAGGCATCAGAAAATCCACTCTGATGTGAAACAGTTTCAGTGCCCTGATTGTGGAAAATTTTTTGCCCATAGCTCCTCATTTCTTGCACATAAGAGAATTCACACTGGCGAAAAACCGTATGCATGTTCTAAATGTGGGAAAACTTTCCGTACAAGCTCAACCCTTATTGTACATGAGAGAATCCATGCAAAGAAACCTCTTTCATGTTCCGATTGTAGGACATATTTTGAAGATAAACAGTCTCTTCTTAATCATCGAAGAAAGATGCACGGAAAGCTCTATTCTAATGATCAGAATGAGGGAGATGCCTCCCAATAGGTCAGTTTTTGTAACATGTAGAAAAATCACAAGAGATACCATGGATAGGGCTGGACAAAAATATTGAAAACTTTCTAGGCAGACAGATTTGTTAGGAGACAGTTGATAGATACACAAAGATGTTTAGAAAATACCACTAGAATATACAAACAAAATTTAAATGTTTATGACATTTTTACACTTCTTTTCTTTATGTATATAGGTGATTGTGGGATAAACCAACATCACAGTAGTGTGTGTGTGTGGAGGGGGATGGATACATTGATTCAAATAGCAGTTTTAAACTCTTGCTTGCTAGACGGGTCTCTGTCGCAGTGCTTTGACCTCTGTAGCATGCAAGGTGTTAAAAGCCTCATTTAAATCCATGGTAATCTTTGCTATCTGATGGGTTTGACCTAGAATTGGCCTGCAAAGTCCTTTGTTCTAAATGTGGAGAATCTTTCACCCATAATTCACATATCTTCACATCAGAAACATCCGACAGTAGATCAGTCCGAATGTGGCATCTCCAAAGTATGTGAGCTCAAAATCAGATGGAGCAACAAAAGTAGCAGGTGTTTGCAAGGGTTACATTATCAGAAAGTGCAGGCATTAATGAACATAAAAAAAAAATCACTGCACTTCGTGCATGGACATAATGTATGGTGTAATTGGTGATTCTTTTTAATAAACTAATTTAATGGGCAACCATCACCCCAATAGTGCCCTGTTGGCAGGCCTGCTTCCCAGGGAGCAGACCTGCTGGTGACGTTCAGGCTTCCTTGTGAGCCTTGTCAGACCAACTTGGGAAGCAGAACTGGCATCTTAAGAGACCTCTTCGGTTCACCCTTTTAATCCAGAGGGAAGATACTGAACAGAAAGTGTGAAGTCTCCTGCCCAGAGTGATGCTGTTCCTTAGACCCTGTGTATCAGGTTTAAAAGCTGAACACAGAGGGGATATAGAGATGCTTCACATGTATTCTGAAAAGTCTGTACCTGGGTTGCATTGCATTCCTGCAGAGTACATCTGTTTTGTGACAGGCACTGCCTCCCGAACAGCTTATAGTGGTAATTGCCCTTCAAAGGTGAGCTACAGCCTTAGATTTAATCTAGGTTTTTGTAATAGATAATTAGATTATATAATTCAATTCATTCTAATGATGACAAGTAAATTGAGACAAGATCCACATTGTACTTACTGGCTCTAGACTTTCTGTGTGATAGTGGTCATGTGGTATCTTTCTCTGATGTCAGTGGATGCCAGTTTACATTTGCTTTCTCAGGAGCACCACAGTGTTCTAGACTCTAGTGGGATGCACACTGTGATACATTTGTACACTGTAATCCGGTCCATGCCTTATCGTAGACCACATACTAAACAGAGGGCCATATGTTACAAAGAAAGAGTGGAGAAATTTTAGGGGAATCCACCTCCCATCACAGGGAACAAAAAAGGAAGGTATCAAGGCTGTTGCGCACTCATGCTGCAGGACAGTTTAAAGGGATAGTAATACTTCGTTTTAACTTTATTTTATTTTGTAGGCATTAAAAAAACATGAAGAACGATATAAGTCTTATCTCTCAAACCTTTATGGTTTAAGAGATATTCACAAACAAAGTATCCCCCCCCCCTTCAACCAGATCAGAAGGGAGGTGCCCAGGTAGACTGCAGAGAGGGACAATCTTCAATTAAGATAAGGGAAAAAGCTGAAAAACTTGTCAAGGGGGGAAGGGCTTTCATTGTTTTCATACAAAGAAAATTGTCCCCTTCTGTTATCTGTTTGGTCTTACAACCTGATTCACATCTGAGAAGAGATGGCTTACACTAGGAAAAAGGGGCGGGAGGGGGAACTTTGCTTGTGAATATCTCATAAACCATAAAGGTTTGAGACATAAGACTTATATCATTCTTCATGTTTTTTAATACCTACAAAATAAAATAAAGTTAAAACGAAGTGTTACTATCCCTTAAAGGGAACATTTGCAGCAAAGGCTTGCTGTCTCAAATCTCAGACTGTGTATTGTCCTGGAAGGGTGATGACCTGGACACTGGATGCACATTTAAAGGACTGTCCTGGGTAATCCAGCACAAGTGATCGTCCAGACCAAGAGGAGCACTGAACTCCATCTTGTCAATTAATACAGCTTCTGAATCAAAGCTTAAACAAGTATACATAGGAGAGATTATGCTAGTTATTGTTTCAAAGGATGAGACCAATTGTAAGTTGAACCCTTTGTGCTCAGAGGGGTGCGCAACGTATTGCAAAAGAATGTGTTGTGCATCTTTCTGACACTCAAAGGGTTAACTGACAAGATGGTCTGTTGTTTTAGTAATTATCCGTTGAAATATTCGAACTATGTTCTATTGAAATAATCTCTTCAGAGACTATATGAACACAATTATATCAAGAGAACAGTCCTGTTTAACCCTTTTGAGTACCAGAGAGGTATCCAACGTATTGCCTTGCACTCAAAAGGGTTGATCTTTATTCATAAAGTACAAAGCTTTCAGCGCACCGCAGGGAATAACACTCAAAGAAGCCTCTGATTTATAGTGTTCATTCTATATGAAGATCTGTTCAGTTGATCCATTTAACAGGAAGATCTAGTAATAAGGCTCTTAAGTTGTTTAAGTTGGTGTACATGAAGCAGCGGACTTTATACTTTGTATTTTTGTTTGATTTCTCTTGGAGTCCGCTGCTAATTGTTTCACTTGCAATCTGACACTTGCAATCTGATAGTAATTACTTGTTTGTTGTGAGGGGGTGTTGCCTCGAATCAGACTTCTCTAATGATCAATAAATACAGGATACTGCACATAAAATGCTAAATATACAGATTGGTATACCTGATTGCTGTAAATTTAATCTGTTAACTAAAAAGTCACTTAATTTAAAGGTACAGTTCCCTTTAAAAAGTTTCTCTTTGGTACTAATATTGCTATCGGCAACTGAAACTCTGTTAATGTTAGAAACAGAACGTAAGACACCAGCATGCAATAGAATACAATAAGGAGTCTCTACCTGACGCGTTTCAAGGTTGCTTACAACTAGTCTCTGTGAGCCCTGTTTTTTTAAAGGAAAATGGAGCAATATTAGACCAGACTGTCTATACTGTAGAGGCCAAATAAAATTCCAGTTGATGTAGATGGGGCTTTTAACCCCTTGAATGCTAGTGCATTGCTTTGGAAACTCCTATCTAGCATTCACTGGAGTTGAAAGCCCCATTTAAGCCTTTGAGTGCCAGAGGAGGGGAGTATGCAACACATTGAGAAGCAATGCATTGTGTACCCCCTTGGCACTCAAAGGGTTAAACCAAGGTGGTAATTTTATCCTGTAGTTGCTGCTTGGCTTCCCCAGATTTGCTCCCCTTTCTTTATCCATATGACCCAATAGTGCTATAGAGTTTGCAGTGTTTTTTTTTTTGTTTTGTTTTGTTTTATTAAACGTGTAATTAATTCCCTTCCTCTGGTGTGATGGACTATTTTTCCTCCTTCACGTTTTCTCCATTCCTTCTCCATGACGTGTCCATTAGTCCTCCCCGCTTCCTGTCTGTTTGGTGTACATAGGCTTACTGACCTCCCCTTCATGTTACGTCTTTCCTAGCTCGTCTCTTATGGTTTAACACTAGGTGCAATTCTGTAAACCTTTCAGTGCCAAAGAAATGCGTTGCGTACCTCTCTGGCACTCAGTGGGTTATATGCTATTCAGGGTGGGAGAGGGGTATTCAGCTCATTGCTTTGCAATGCATAGGCTACCCCTCTGACACGCCAAGGGTTAAATACCCTGTATTTCAGGCAGTACACACAACGATAATTAGAAAACTTGTTTCCTGAGGCCTAAAATATTTTGTGTGCTCCCAAGGGAGCAGCTATTCCTGCCTTTTCCAGGAGTGTTCAGGATTGTCTGTAATTTGCTGAGACAAGATAACAGCCTTTCTGAATACAAGAGCAGTGCAAATAAATCATAATCTGTTAACTGACTTGAGCTACTATCTAGCAATATAAAGCACATTAAAGAGATAGTAATGTTTCACAATAAAAGGCACTCCAATAAATCTTCATAGTATTTGGGCCATATCAATACTATCAGAGTTGTCGTTCAAGAGTAATTGAATGATAAAGTATCCCCCTCCCGCCCCTTTTACTGATGTAACACTGCTCCCCTCAGAGCAGCAAGACTGTGTGGATGGATCACAGAGAGGGACAATCTTCAGTGATCATAAGGAAAAACCTGTCAAGGGCGGTTTGCAAGCACACGCAGAAGACCATTTCAGTGAAATAATTCTTTTTTACTAATGCGATCTCTGCTGTGCGGCCGAGCCGCCTGATGCACATTAGACCGGATATCCCTGCAGTCAGCTAGAACTCAGACTTCAGGGAAGGGGGAGGGAGGGGGGAACTTTGCGCGCTATTATCTCTCAAACCATAAGGGTCTGAGAGAGGACACTGGGGGCAATAAATTTCTTTTTAGCATAGCTGCAATATGGGGATTAGTAATTTGTAAGTATTACTATCCCTTTAAATTTCCAGAATGCTGCAATTCTTTCTTATTGTGCATACAACCGCTGTGTTGTATTAGTAATGCTGCATTTGCTATATATCTTGTTAAACAGTATTATGAATTATCCCCCTCCCACCCCTTATACTTGTCATCCTTTTGAGCCTTGGAGCTGCAAGAGGATGACGGCGTGTGGCAATCTTCTATCAGTATACGGAAGAGCCTGCCCGTCTTCGTCAAGGGGGGGGGGCAGGTTTATCCTTCTACTGAACGGAGGAAGTTTGTACCTCGTAGCTCTCTATCCGGTCAAGTGACTGGCCTTCAGATTTATTGGGAGGTGGCCTGTATTCGAGAAAAGGGGCATGAGAGGGATAATTCATAACATTATTTCATAAGTTATATAGTGAATGCAACATTTCTAACATAACAGATTGGTTGTATGTACAATAAGAATTGCAGCGTTATGGAAATGTAAACAGTACTATCCCTTTAAATGAGTGGAGTACAGCCAGTACACTGTTTTCAGCATAAACATGTTATCAAATTAACTTATGTAATGGAGCAGTTCTAATGCAAAAAGAGGGAGGCTGCATATTATAGGTTAGATAACACAATGAACAATGTCTGCCAATGCAAATGAAATGGTACTCATATGTAGGGATCAGCTAAAATGTTTGCTGTAAAAGCAAAACAAGAAAAAAGGCAATTATTTATGCCTTCTGCTGTAATTCCTGTAACTAGTGCCCTTTTTTCTGCCACATTGAAATCTACCATTAATGTAATTCTTACCTCCCATGATATATTCCTGCCTTGCTAAGTATTAAAGCTAGGGCAGTGTCTACTGCATCGTCTGCCTGTTCTGGAAGAGAAGAAGCTGCTGAAATTCTGTGGTAGTAGCTGACGTTGTAGAGACAGACTGGCAGAGAGAGGGAGCTAGATTTGTCTTATTTAGGACTGCTGGTATTAGCCATAGCCAGTACATCTGAACAGGTGTGGTGTTGGGGCAGAGCAGGATGGTATTACATTGGTGTACACAAATTGTGTGTTCTGGGAAAATTTCAATGGGACTTTTCACCCATCTCTATTAGCAGATGTTAGTCATGCATATCACCAACATTACTTTATTTAAAGTAAAATCAAAGGTTTTTTTTTTTTCAGTCATGGGCCACATGATCAGAAAACCATAAGTATTTTTTTTTTTTTTTTTTAATTGCTAATGATGGTGAAAAAATATGGATTAAAATATATTAAAAATATGGATTTATTTATGTATTGATCAAATCAATGACTATACTTAATCCAACATCAGAAAAACAGGGAAGAGTACTTAAGCGTTGTAAATCAAATTGCACTTGCTTTAGAGTTCACAAAATAAAGTAATGTGTATAATCTGTAGGATAATTGACATGGCACCTTTGCAGACACAGTGGTGAATATCAAACGAGCATGTTTGGAGTACAGAAATTATGTGATAGAATCTATTTGTGGCGCAACAGTTACAAGTATTCACATCTGGAAGATCGGTAAGCAGCTCAAACAAATCCCCTCACTCCCAGGGTGCAAAAAATACAAACTGAATAACACCAGTCAGTGCTACACCTTCCTGTATAGAAGAGAGGCTATAATAGTAAGATGTGAATCTGCTTCCTATAATATAAAAGACCAGGGTCTACATGCACTGAAGGTTGAAGAGGGCTATGAATGTTGATGTTCTGTCGGAGCAGTGTCGTAGGCACATCCTCAGTATTCACAGAATGTCTACATCACTTCACCAGAACTCCAACAAACAAATACCCACATCGACATCAATCCGACATGCCTTCACCATGTCTACGAATTTGTATTCTTCGAACTGACAATTGCTAATTTCCATATGGAAATGAAGCATAATCAGATACATTCATATGCAAGGGGGTGTGTTGATATTATAATGTAACACTTCGACTCATTCAGGAAACTCCGATAGCAGCCTCTGCTGTCGGCGTTGACAGTCTCCACTTCACCTGCCTCAGGTTGTCGTAGTTGGGAGCTCCCCTGTACTTTCCTATGGAGTAACAGCAGTCTGAACATCATTCTCTGTGCTTCCCTACCCAGCCAGTAGGGGAACACAGAGAGGGCTTTCAGCACCATGGACAGCATTGAATGCCATAGGGATGTGCATTGCTCACCCCTGTGGCACTCAAAGGGTTATCACTTTACAAAAAATGTCTCAAATGAATTGTGCTTTGGAGATGTGTACTTGCATCCACATACCTCAGGCGTATGAGTGACAAAGGACGAAGTCGTTCAGTGTACTACTTCATGCAGGGGATTGATAATCTTGGAGGGAAGAGGGAGGTATTGGAGGGAGCGGGGAGAGGGAGGTATCGGAGCAAGCAGGGAGAGGGAGGTAAACAATTCCCATCCTGATCCTCTTGTCTCTGACCAGGTACAATTAACTGAGCATCTCTGACAGCGGTGCCACTTGGGGTGGGAGGGGGTTGGAAGTTGACCACACGTGCCATGCTGTTTGCTTCGTGGATGTGAGACTTGCTTTGAACAGTCAAGCAGTAACAGGAGTTATCCCATAGAGGTACTAATTAAAATTAACTTCACCGAGTTCAGTGTGTTACAATGAATAGCTGAGAGCAGGGGGTGGGGGTAGGACTGCTCGGAGAGACTCCTGCACCAGATCACGTCGATCAGCCAGACAGAGTTCAGAGTGGAGTCAGGACAAACAGCAGTTCAGCTCACATATCTCACATATATTGTCTTTAACCCTTGGACGTAATGTATAATACCAAATAATGGCAAAAACAAGTCCTACAAGGTGACCGGTTAATCTTTCCAAGGATCACTATGTCAGATACTCCTCACTGTATAAATCCGGAGTATCGACCCGGCACAGGTAACCTTCCAGACTATCACCGATCTAAACTTTAAGAATCCTGTGTAAGCCACCTGTGCAATACACCCTGTCTCCTCTTGATACGCATGTTTATGCAGTGCTAATCTATATCTGTACTATATAATAAAAGGCCAGAAAGTTTGTCACGATGCAGTTCTGTGCAGTAGAGACTGCCCACGTTCGGACAGTCTCTACTGCGTATGATTGCATCGCATGAGTGAGGCGGCGCAATCGCGTGGAGCAGTGAGGTGACAGCAGTATGCAGAGCAGATCCGGGTAATGTTTACCCTTTGAGTGCCGGAGGGTTACGCAACGCATTGCATTGCGTACCCCTCTGGCACTCAAAAGGTTAAGAGGCCGGTCCTGCTCTGCAAACTGCCATTAACCTTACTGCTCCACGGCCTGTGCACACGAGCTTTTATGCTAGTACTATATAATCAAACCGACATCCTGGGCAATCCAGTCCGCCTACTCTTGTGGACTCCAACTTCCTCCAATTCTCTCTGCAGACCATGCATCCATATGAGTGAGTGTAGGCAGCCCGAAAAACCTGCAGTCATTTTCAGTGACCTACATTTTGTTGAGTAAATGTATACAAAAATGAAAAACTCTGATTTAATAAACATTGTTTTATTGGCGTGCACCCCCCCCCCCCCCCCCCGAGCATTCAAGAGGTTAAACATGTGGTAAAAACTTTTTCAGATGTGAATTTTCCCTTTTAAGTTTTCTTTGCCGGAAAAAATTTGTTCAATATTCTTTTCAATGGGGATTGACATTTGAACACTATTTATACAAATAAATTAAATAAAAATGTGCCCACTCTTAGACTTCCTGCAGGACCCCCCAATTCTAAATCATCCTAATGAGGGGAACAATGCATTCATATTTTTTTACCCATTTCTTGGTGAGGAAGGCAATCGGAAGATATATATAAATATATATAGTAATGTAAAAGCCTGTGTACATGGGCCAAGGTCCGGGCAATGTTAACCCTTTGAGTGCAAGAGGGGATGGCAGAGCTACACACGATGCAGTCTTGCATCACCTCAGTCACGCGATGCTATCATGCTCAGTAGAGACTGCCCGAATGCAGGCACTGCACATGACTGCATTGTGACAAACATCCTAGTGAAGTATTATATAGGATTAGATAAACATGATTTAATATTATTATTTTTTTTAATTCAGGGAGATGCGATCATTACACTAACTGTGACATTGCTTCTGGCTGAAAGTAAGAAAAAAGTGCTGTATCTAGAGTATATTAGTTTGAGGGGCCCTCCCACTGGAAATCAGGATTGACCAGAGTATAAAATGCTTCAGAGATAAACAAGAGTCACAGGATGTTGCATAGCTAAAATCTACCTCTTCCTCTTTTCCTCCACACCTAAAATTCTTCTACAAGCACTCATCCTTTCCTGCATGCACTACTGTAACCCTCTTCTCTCTGGCCTTCCTGCCTCCCTACTCCATCCTATTCAATCCATACAGAATGCTGCATCATAAATTACCCTATTCTCACCTACGGTTGTCACTGCCCCGCTCCTCAAATCTCTCCAGTGGCTGCCCATCAAACTCTGGATAGATTACAAAATATTGCCTCTCTCAAGATCCTTCTCTCCTCTACCCCTTACTACACTTCCACTGTGATCTCCTGCTATACCCCTTCTTATCACTTAGGATCAGCCAATGACTGTCTTCTCTCATCTCCTTTTGTGTCTACAGCCCTGTCATGTATCAAACCTTTTTCTCTCATTGCTCTTTATCTATGGAATAATCTACCTCCCACCCTGCACAACTCTACCTCTTATGTTCTTCAAGTCGTGCTTGAAACTACACCTCTTTAATAAAACTTCAACATGCTAGAAGGCACTAACTTTGTACAACTAAGGCTCTTTATAAATGATTTACTTTATTCATGTGCCCTATCCTGACCAGAGCTCTAGCACTGTATTCAGCACTTGACCCTTATGTCCTCTTTTTGTCCATTACCACTTTAGATCGTAAGCTTTTGGACCAAAGCACTTGTAACCCTGTATTCTCTAAACCCTTAATTGTAAAGCCATGTGTACACTTGTGGAGTTGTATAAATAGATATATACATTCAAACAAGAATCAATGACATAACCCTCCTTTTCATGCCAAGATTGTATTGGTTGTTCTGTGTATCAGTCCCTTCATCTCTGTTCTACCACACACACAGTCCCTTCCACTTTCTCACCTGAAAGCTCTTGGAATTAAAGGGATAGTAATACTTTGTTTTATCTTTATTTTATTTTGTAGGCATTAAAAAAACATGAAGAACGATAAAAGTCTTATCTCTCGAACCTTTATGGTTTAAGAGAGATTCACAAGCAAAGTTCCCCTCCCCTTTTACCTAGTGTAAGCCATCTCTTCTCAGATGTGGAATCCAGTCCATAGACCAGACAGATAACAGCAGGGGACAATCTTCTTCCTATGAGAACAATGAAAGCCCTGCCCCCCTTGTCAAGTTTTCCAGGTTTTTCCCTTATCTTAATTGAAGATTGTCCCTCTCTGCAGTCTACCTGGGCACCTCCCTTCTGCTCTGGCTGAACAGTGTTACATCAGTAAAAGGGGCAGGAGGGGGATACTTTGTCATTGAATTACTCTTGTACTACAAATCTGACAGAATTGAAATAACACTCTCCAAAGTCCAAATACTATGATGATTAATTAGAGCTGCTTTCATTATGAAACATAACTATCCCTTTAAGAACAAATTAACAAATTAAATTGCATGAAATCCCAGAATGTACTGTATGTTGTCCTGATACTTCGTGCTGTTCCATAAGTAGGAACATTTTATCTAAATCTCATGAAATTTGTAATTCTTGGTAAATTTTAAATCTTTTATGAAACCAATGCACACGTCTTGTATTTAATACGTTGAAGTTCAGTTCTGAAGAAAAGTGTCTCCACCATAAGGGAGAAGTGACGCAAATCCCCAAGACCTTTTTAGCATTCAAGGGGTAAAAAATGTAATTTATGTCATTAGGAAATGTTTTAGTTGTCCCCTATGGTACAGTTGGTTTGCTAAAGAAATGCACCTCCAGCCTACTGAATAGGGCCCAAAATCTGGACTGACTAATTTTTATAAGAGAACCTCCACCTTTTAATGGTAACCCCCACTCACAGTACTATGGTCAGAAAATCCTAATCCTCTAGCAATTTCACCCGTGTGCCTTTGTTCAAGAGAGAAGTTCTTCAGTCCTGGATGTCCTGTCTATGGTAGGGTGACTATGTTTGTCACATTGCTCAGGATAGTCCTGGATTTTAATTATATGTTCCAGGCAGCCCCTTCTGAATGGAGACTCCAGAGCACAGAGTTCTAAACTCTAGAAGGAGAAATGCCCATTGCCTACTATGACAGAAAGTGATGCCGCTGCTGGGCTACAAGAAAATGGCTTCCATGCAGAGCACTAAACACTAGAGAGAAAACTGAGCCTTGATCCTGACCTCAAACAGGAGCTGCAGTGCGGTTTTGTTGTAGTCTATGACTTTGGGTGTGATGTACATTTTCTAGTAGCCCACCACAAGCATTACTTTCTGTCTCCCTCTAGTGTTTACAACTCTGTGGTGCGCCAGAGAGAGCAGAGTGAGCACTGATGTCCAGTGATGTATAGTGATCCCTCCCACACCACACAGCTGCACTAGAGCCAAGGACAAGTACTATGCTGACCTCGTCTCCTCCATGAAAATATGGTCACCCTAGTTCGTTAAGGTGGACATGACTGTTGAGAGCAAGCCCCTAGGACCTGTAACTCTGCTCACTGCACATAGTTATCCTAACCCTTTATGGACCCCCATCTGGTCCTTGAAGGGTTAACTAGGTTCATTCATTCTGGCTGCTTCCATTTGAAAAAATGTCCAGTAACTGTCATGTCTGCCTCCACGGACCGGACATACAGGACTGACTGAAAGATAGTAACACTTAATATATAAAAATATATATATATATATATATATATATATATATATATATATATATATATATATATGTATGTGTATATTGAGGTGTTTATTCTCCTGAGTATAACAAGGGCACTCCCACTGCTGAGGTTTTTTTATTCCAAAGTTATTGCAGCTCAAAAGTAACATGCAGTATCAGTGTCCTGAAATGTTAGTGGCGCTGTTGCTACACCATTCACTGGACAGCTCTGGACAAATGACCATAAGTCTCCATAGGCTGGTGTAGCAACAGCGCCACTGTACAATTTCAGGCCGTTGAGATACTACACCTGTAGTTTGAGCTACAATAACTTTAATAAAACCCCTTTCAGCAATTGGGAGTCCCCTTGTTGTCCTGAGGAGGATGAACTGTACAATATACACTTTAACCCTTTGAGTTACAGAGGGATATGCAAGGCATTGCTTTGCAATGTTGTGTACCCCTCTGGCACTCAGAGGGTTAATATGATTAAGTGTTACTATCCCTTGAAGATGTTAATTATTGAAAGCAGGAAAAAGGAGAAATCCATAGGGGCCATTAGAGTTTTCTGGCCATAGTTAAGTGTGGAGTTGTTAGGATGTGTTCACTGTTCTTTAAGAGCAAGCTAAAGAAAAAAAAAGAGCAATTTTATAACAAAATCAGTAACCACAGGGCCAATAAATATCACTGTTGGTTTAAAGGGGGGGGGGGTCTATAACACTTTGTGTGCCAAGAAGGCATCGATACCTCCCAGGCACACAGAGTTCATCTCTTGAATGCTACAGAGGTTTCCAAATCTTTGCAATGTGTTGGTGACTTCTATCATTCAAAAGATTAAAAGCCCCATTTTAAGCAATGGGAATTTGGGGAATTGATACCACTTGTGGTGCAGTTGGTTTGCTGCAGAATTGGTCACCTGTTTTTTTTTTCTGGATTTGGCCTTTCATTAAAGGGATAGTAATACTTCATTTTAACTTTATTTTATTTTGTAGGCATTAAAAAAACATGAAGAATGATATAAGTCTTATCTCTCAAACCTTTATGGTTTAAGAGATATTCACAAACAAAGTATCCCCCCTTGTTCAACCAGATCAGAAGGGAGGTGCCCAGGTAGACTGCAGAGAGGGACAATCTTCAATTAAGATAAGGGAAAAAGCTGAAAAGCTTGTCAAGGGGGGAAGGGCTTTCATTGTTTTCATACAAAGAAAATTGTCCCCTTCTGTTATCTGTCTGGTCATACAACCAGATTCACATCTGAGAAGAGATGGCTTACACTAGGTAAAAGGGGGGGGGGAGTTTGCTTGTGAATATCTCATAAACCATAAAGGATTGAGAGATAAGACTTATATCATTATTCATGTTTTTTTAATGCCTACAAAATAAAATAAAGTTAAAATGAAGTATTACTATCCCTTTAAACACAATTTCTCTGTCTTTTAGCATGGCGTCTCTGTGTTCTAGTGAAACAGATGTACAGAGGGTTCCAAGCTGTGTGGCCTTATTGTGGTGTGTTGATGAACATCCCCTTCAGCAGTTCCTGTGAAGACGTCCACTTTACCATTTTGTTAAAATGGCTCTGTTCATAACACTCCCTGTATCCAGGGACTGAGCAAATAACCAGGGGCCACCCCTTGAAATTAGAGGAAAGGAGGGTCCGAAGGGTTTTTTTTTGTTTTTTTTTATACAGTAAGGTCTGCTAAATTATGGAATTCATTGCCCAAGGATGTGGTTATAGTAGATACAATGGATACATTTAAGAGAAGATTCAATACATTTATTTCAAAAGGGAACATACAGGATTATACTGTGTATTGAAGGTAAAACAGGAAGTTCTCATAGACTGAATTATTTGGAAGCAGGAAACCTATAATTCTCATGTCTCTGGTTTATGAGGCAAGGGTTGAACTTGATGGACTTGTGCCTTTTCTCAACCTCATTTAAATAAATAAATAAAAACAGATGCATATATCACTTGAGTAACATAAACTAAAATATCACATTTTATCTTTCAGCTTCAGAATGTGCCTTCAACAACATCCATGTTATCCAGATTGATCATATTGATGAAGAAGAAGACCTTGTTAGTGACGGCTCATCCAGCGAGAGCAACTATGCCACAGACATAACTAAACACGAAGAAATAAATCTCACAGATTCTCAATCAGAGCACACAGGGGTGGAGTATCCATTGCCCCTTACTAAAAAGAATTTGAAAAGGACTAAGGTACAGAGGATTAAAGAGGATTTGCCAGATACTGAACATAAATACAGAGAGAGTGCAAGAAATATCACTAACGAATTAGACAGTGTGTCTCCTCAAAGCACGCACAGTAATAAGGTGTTTAACTGCTCTGAAGGTCAGACATGTTCCACAAATAATTCTGATTCCACACATCCAAAACCTCCAGCATTTCAGAAAGATCACAAAGAAAATAAACCACATCAATGTTCTGAATGTGGAAAATCTTTTCCCAGTAACTCAAAGCTTGTTAGACATCAGACTCTTCACACAGGTGAAAAACCATTTCAGTGTCCTGAATGTGGGAAATGTTTCAGCAGATCATCCACTCTTGCTATGCATCAGAGAATTCACAGTGAAGAAAACCCATTTCAGTGTTCTGAATGTGGGAAATCTTTGTCTAGCAAAGCAAGCCTTATTGTTCATCAGAGACTCCACACTGGAGAAAAGCCATTTCAATGTTCTGAATGTAGGAAATGCTTCCCTCACATCCAAGGCTTTGCTAGACATCAGAAATATTGCATAGGAAAAGCAATTCAGTTTTCTGAAAGTGGGGAACCTTTTTACACAAACTCAACTCTTCTCAATCGACCAGTTTCCACCGAAACAAAAATATTTCAGTGTCCTGAATGTGGGAAATTTCTGTCATGCAGAGAAAGCCTTGTTCGACATCAGAAAACTCACACAGGGATAAAACCATTTAAATGCTCAACATGTGGTAAAGCTTTCTACACAAATGCAACTCTTGTGATACATCAGAGAAGTCACACAGGAGAGAGACCATATACATGCCCTGTATGTGGCAAATGCTTTGCAAAGAGAGAAAATTGTATTACACATTTGAGATCACATACTGGAGAACAACCTTTTGAATGTTCAGATTGTGGGAAACGCTTTACAAGCAAAGAGGCTCTTGCTAGGCATCGGAAAATCCATGCAGATGTGAAACAATATCAGTGTCCTGATTGCGGAAAATATTTTGCCCGTACCGCATCTTTTCTTGCACATAAAAGAACTCACACTGGAGAAAAACCTTATGCATGTTCTAAATGTGGGAAAACTTTCTGCGTAAGCTCAAACCTTATTGTACATGAGAGAATGCATGAAAGGAAACCACTTTCATGTACTGATTGTAGAAAATGTTTTGCAGATAAACCATCTCTTGTTGAACATCAGAAGAAGATGCACGGAAAGCTTGATTTCAGTGATCAGAATGTGGGACATGCTTCCCAATAGCTCATTTTTTGTAACATTTAAAAGAAAAATCCACATGAGAGACCATGTTTATCAGAGGACAAAAAATATTAAACCTTGGAGGCAGACTTTTTAGAAGCCATCTAGAAATATTAGGAGTCAGTTAACTGTATTTAAAATGCCACCAAAATTTACAAGCCAGAAGTAAGTGTTTAGAAATTAGCATTGTATATTCTATTTACATCCATTTCCTTTATGTATAAAGTAAAATATACAGTATAACATGGTGTCAGTGGGTATATAGTAATAATGTGTATGACACTGCAGGGCTTGTTTTGAACATAAAGAGACAATTGGAGTGATTGGACTAAATTATTATAACTTGATACCTAGACGATAAATCACCTCCTAAGGAAGCCAGGTCAATGTCTTACAAAGTCAATGGTGGATAATGGTCATAATACTTCCACTTTGAGACATGTGGTTGGAAGTACTGATTTGTATATAGTCTATCCAGTAGTTGGGCAGACTCTGATTAATCATCATAGTATTTGGACTTTGGAGAATGTTATTTCAATTCTGTCAGAGTTGTAGTTCAAGAGTAATTCAATAACAAAGTATCCCCCTCCTTCCCCTTTTACTGATGTAACAATGTTCAGCCAGAGCAGAAGGGAGGTGCCCACGTAGACTGCAGAGAGCGACAATCTTCAATTAAGATAAGGGAAAAACCTGAAAAACTTGTCAAGGGGGGCAGGGCTTTCATTGTTCTCATAGGAAGAAGATTGTCCCCTGCTGTTATCTGTCTGGTCTATGGACTGCATTCCACATCTGAGAAGAGATGGCTTACACTAGGTAAAAGGGGCGGGAGCGGGAAATTTGCTTGTGAATATCTCTCAAACCATAAAGGTTTGAGAGATAACACTTATATCGTTCTTCATGTTTTTTTAATGCTTACAAAATAAAATAAAGATAAAACGAAGTATTACTATCCCTTTAACCCTTTGATCAGTGACCATTACAAATGGTTTATTTTTTTTGTTTTGTAATAGTAATTCAAATAATAAAGGGAACATTATTTATTTTATTTTAATTGCACAAATAAAATTTACATTTTTTATGACCAATATCTGGCATCAATTGATAAGACATCGAACTTGTCTTCTTATTGTTTAGATAGCAAGTTACCAATCATCTAGCCGTATTCTCTTTTTCTTAAGCTTTATGTATAAAGGCAATTGTGTGGGCAAACCAATTACACAGCAGGGCACAAATAACAAATAACAGCAATGTGTTAGAGACCTCTCTAGCACACAATGAGTTAAAAGCCCCATTTAAATCAATGGGTATTTTTGTCACCTATGGTGGTGCAGTTGGTTTGCCCCATTATTACCTTTAATACATAAGGTCCTATGTTCTGAATGTAAGAAATCTTTCACCCATAATTCGAATCGCTCTTCACATCCGAAAACTCAGACAGGAGGTCCGCACAAAATGTGTCCGATCTCTAAAGTACAGGATCTCAAAAGCAAACAGGGAAACGGCAAGGAAACAGAAGTACTCCGTGTTTGCAAGGGTTAAATTATCCAAAAATGCAAGCCTGAACTAATGTCCTCTTAACTTCATAGTAACCAGACATGGAATTGTCGCACTCAGTACATGGTTAGATATTATCAAGGTCCAACACTAACATCTGTGAATAATAATATTGTAGTTGGTGATTCTTTTTTGGGGGCCTAATATAAAGGGCAGTTATCACTCTAATTGAACCCTATTGACAGATCTGCTTTCTTGGGAGCAGGTTGAAGATCTGAAGAGACACCTCCAGTGCACCCTGGTTGGTCCCATAAAAAAAAAAAAAAAAAAGTCAACGTCCGGCCCAAAGCCTCTCAGTTGTCTCTTGTCCACATCAGGTCCTGGTAGACCCACTGCTTCAGATTTGGAAGCCTGGCACAGATGGGTCTATTGAAACTGTATTGATGCATGTATTCTGGGAAGTCTGTGGCTGAAAGACTCATCCTTCTGGGTTACTTTTATGCAGTAGAGGGATAGTGTGCTAACTCCTCCCTCCCCCGAACAGGTGACAAGGATAATTGTCCTTTAAAGGTGACTTTTACCTTTAGCTATAACTGTCCTATTGAATAGATGATTATGATAGACTATGTAGTTTAAGTAAAGAAAATAGCGAATAAAATATATAAACTATCACAAATGCACCTTGTCTCCTTTCAGCCAATCAAGTATAGTCGAGACCAGACAAGACCCCAGGATACTTATTGTCTCTAGTGCGGTTGTGTGAGAGGGATCACATGATATGCAACTAGATGTCAGTGTGCAGATTTCTCTCCCCTGAGCACCAAAGTATTCTGGAAGAGAAAAAGGAAAATAGAGGAGCCAAAAGTTCAAATTCGAAGATAATAGATATCATGTCCGTGGTGGCAGACAGGATGGGTACTAGAAGTATGCCCAGATTTTCATCTTGGCAACCATAAGCAAGGCAACACCGGGTGCCCCTAGCCCTGCCTATGGCCTCTCTTCTAACCCCACTCCTCTCCTGAGAAATGGGGTGAATTCTGGCAAGTAAGGAAGAAGGCTGAAAAAAGAACATGCATCCATCAAGTGCCAAATCACCCCTATTGATACAGAGGAGGCGAAAACATAGAGGGCACTTCCAATTCAGCCCCAGTGAGTAAACAATTCCTTCCTGACTGGCAGTCAGTTAGTTCCCTGGATCTGCAACCTATCTGCATTGAAGCCATCTGTCATAATTCTCAGTACTGTTCTGTGCTAGATAGGTATCCATTGCTATTTTTGAAATCTGTCGCAGTATCTGCAAGCACAACATGCAGAGACAAAAATTCTATAGTTTTACCACCCTTACTGTAAAAAAAACAAAAAAAAAAGCTGCCTTTGTTTTAGTCAGAAGTGCCTTTCCTCTCGTCTTAATGGATGACCTCTTGTTTTTAGCTCCGCTCTTTGCATAAATAATTCATTGGATAGTTCTTTCTTTTGACCATGAATATATGTGTAAATGGTAATCATATCACCCCTTAGACGTCTCTTCTCTAATGTAAACAAACCCAGTTTGGCTAGTCTCTCTTTATAACTCAGATCCTCCAGGCCCTTTATCAGTTTGGTTGCCCGTCTCTGCACTTTTTCCAGTTCAATAATGTATTTTTAAAGGGGAAATTTCACCTCAACAACACTTTTTTTTGTGCAAGCTCCGTATAACATTTTCCCAATAAATGTATATATTCTATTACGTCCAGAACTCTAGAGCTAATATAGCTTATTATAACTGATCCCAAATGGTTGGCCAGTCCACTTAAGACAATTGTAAGACAAATTTAAGTTTCTTCAAACAGAAGAAAAATTATGAAATTCTGGATTAAATGAATCTAGGTGAATAAATGATATAGTTACCAATGAAAATGTCTTTGTCTTTCTCTGTTAGGTAGCAGGACCAGGTTTTGTTAGGAGTTTAATCAGGAAGCCAAGAGCGTGAAATCATCCTTTTTTGGCATTATATAAGGCAAATGACACCTTATCAGTAATCCCTACCTATTCCCAATGATTGGACAGAAATCCATCTCATTATACTGTGACATCATCAGTCAGACCTGATTGGACACATATATTATGGTAATCATATAAGAGAAATACCCAATATGAGTATTGATAATATAAATGCTACAGATGGCACCATTATGCTATATTACAATTTTACATGTGGCACATAGCATGGCTTTCGTCATAATTAAGAGAGAGGTCATAGGGTATCAGAGACCCCATAAACTAGTCATTTTGCTAGGCTTTCCCATAGGGGAGGATGTCTCTATCCCAGACTTCACATCTCCAATTTAACATGAATCTGCCATTACTGTCACTCAGTTATTTTCCCCCCAAAGAGGCCCATGAGTATTCCTTTGTCTTAAGGATGAGGTAATCTGAACACATTTTAAACAGAATTTTCAGGAACTTCTACTATGAGAGTTAACCCTCTATGCTCCACCAGGACAAAGTCTCTGACAGGAGGGAGGAGAATTACAGGACTGGGAAATCCTATGCTGCTTTGCTGAAGATAGTGTGCTGCAGAATGAGGAAGTGCCCAGAAAGAAGGGTGCATATCTTGGAGAGTATGTATGTAAATGATAAATAAAAAAACTCGAATCCTAATATAATTTGAATACCATAAGCACATGGCAGAAAGTGTTGTTGAGTTGAAAGTACTCCTAAATTTTTCTTTCTCTGTCGTCCAATACAGGTTACTGGTAACTTTGGGTAGGCAATCCACCCCTTTAGGCAGGAACAGTTCTAGAATTGTATGCAGGGGGTGGAGCCTACCTTCCCTCCTTGGCTGCAGCTTGCAAATCAACTCCAGTAAGATTTGTTCCTTGGTGAAGATACAGACAAGAGAACAGTTAAGCTATAGCTTTAGAAGTTTTTTATGTTTCTGTTAGATATGGAATACCACCATTAGGCGGATTCCCATAACTAACAATGCCCTTAGATGTGGTTAGCTCAGTAACCAGGTGGTTTTTGTGGACCTTAAGCCCTGGGGGGAAAATCTTGGATTCAAGTTCTTTCCACAGGAGTTGCCCACTGAGGCTTCTTCTTAATACTTGGTGATCTGAAGAAAGAAGATCTGCAGGAAAGGTGAGTAACCCTTTGAGTGCTGCAGGTCCACATGTCCCACAGTGCCCCTCCGCACAGGGGTTTTTCCTTTGGAGTTCTTATTGCACACTCCTGCACTCATTGGGTCTATCTGTATGTCTGTTGGGTGGTTTGGAGCAAGTTTCTGTGGTAACTTCAACCTTTAGCTGCTGGTTTAGCATCTTTTGAGGGGTTATTGGCATTTTCCCTACAGGGTTCAGTGTTTATTGGGTCTAGTGACCTGTTTTAATAATGTCCAGTGCACATTCACTTATCAGTTACAACTTTGCAAAATTTGTTAAAATCGTGCTTTTACAGCATAGATGCCATTACTCCATTCACTTCTATGAGACTGTCTATATTTCAACTCTTTCCATCCCAGTTACAGGGGGTCTTCCCCTCCTGACAGACCCCTTCTTCCATCAGATCTTCCCTGCCAAAATTGCAGGATGTCACTGACGTATCAGATTCCTCTGAGGACTAACTGTTGGTGGATTCGGACGTGGGGAATGTTCTGCTGTGGGCTCCTCTCAGTTTTTTGGAGACCCTTTTGAGGCTGATCCTGATCCCTTGGCTGAAGGCCTGATCAGGGCTGTCTTAACTACCCTAAACATTCCCTTAGTTCAGGAGGTTTCTTCGGATCCTTTTGATGTATTTCAGGAGCCTAAGAGGCCCCATACTTGTTTTCCACCTAACCCCACTCTTGACCACCTTGTTTTGATGAGTGGAAGTGGAAACCTTCTGTTTCCAAGAAATTTGCCAAGCTTTACCCCTTCTCTGAGGTGGCGCTTGCTCAGTGGGATCATCCCCCCCAAAGTGGATGTGACTGTCTCCAGGCTATCGAAGGCCACTACCTTGCCAGTTGCTGATGCATCCGTTCTGAAAGACTGAATTGACAAGAAACTTCAGGTCTCCCTCAAGTCCATTTTTGCCACTGCTGGTACTGGCGTGCATTTAGCGTTCACTGCAACAAGAGTGAACCGGGCCATTGCGGTCTGGACTGAACAGCTCACCCTGGCTGTCCGTCAGGGTGCTTCTACTTCGGATATGTTGCGGCTTCTTGCCAACATTTCTGAGGCCCAGCACTACGTTTCTGCTGCCTTATTTGATGCCATCCGTTTGGTGGAAAGTGTTTCCACCATGTCTGTGGTTGCCAGATGAGCTCTTTGGCTCAAGATCTGGTCTGCTGACACTGCTTCCAAGAAAGCTTTGCTCTCATTTCCTTTTCAAGGCACGTCTTTGTTTGGGCCAGATCTTAAGGATCTGATTAGTGAGGCCACAGGGGGCAAGAGTACCCTTCTGGCTATGGTCCCCAGGAAGAAAATGCCTATCAAGCATAAGACTTTTTAGCTCCTTCCAGACTGAGACACGTCTTGAGAACCAGGAGGTTCCCTCAGCTCCGCGTTCCTCCTCCAAGCCCAACAACAATGGAAGCCCAAGGTCTCCTCCATTCCTAAGGCTTCCAAGCCTTCTTCGGCATGACTAGCCAAACTTAGGTCCCCACTTGGCTGTCGGTGGCCATCTGCGTCACTACCACTGTGTCTGGGAGGATTCAGTGGTGGACTTGTGGGTTTTACAGGTGCTGGTGGAAGGGTACAGGATCCCTTTCACCTCTCTTACTCCCTTTCAGTTTTTCCCCTCTAATACGCCCCAGGGCGTAGAGAAACACCATCTGTTCAATGGTGCTATCCAGGCCCTTCTGGACAAGTATGTTCTGGAACCTGTTCCAGTTCGGGACAGAGGTATGGGTTTTTACTCAAACCTCTTTGTAGTCTCCAAGAACGACAGAGGCTGTCGTCCCATTTTGGATTTGAAGGATCTCAATTCCTTTGTGATCAAGACTCATTTTCACCAGGAGTCCCTAAGGACGGTAATTGCTGCTATGTCCTGGGGGAATTCCTTGCCTCTCTGGATCATCAGGACGCGTATCTACACATCGTCATTCATCCAGAGAGTCAGCAGTATCTGAGATTTGCCTGCGACCAAGGGCATTTTCAGCTCTTCCCTTTGGTCTCACTACAAGTCTTCAGCCATGTCCTGTGAGCCTTAGTATCCATCCTCCATCGGGACAGCATCAGAGTTACTCCATGCATGGACGACCTGCTTCTGAATGCCCCTTCTGCGGAAACTTCTTCATCAGCAGGTTCAGGACTGCATTCATGCTCTCACCCGTCACGGGTGGATCATCAACATGGAGAAGTCGGATCTTGTCCCATTCCAGTGTCTGGTCTTCCTGGGCCTTCTCTTCGACACTCAGCAGAGCATGGTGTTTCTCATGGACGAAGTGGCTCACCAGATTGCCCACAGGGTTTCTGCTGTTATGGCTTATGATCCAGGTCCAGCCAAGAAGCTGTTCTCTCTAGTAGGGAAGTTCATTCCCACCATAGAAGCGGTCCAGTTTCCCATGGCTTACACCAGGGAACTCAAGACCAGAGGTTTTTGATCCAGTTGTGCAGGGCTCAGCTGGACCTTCCGAAGATGTCAGTGTCCCTCCCTCTTCACGTGGAACTCAGTTTGTCGTGGTGGCTCGACCTCTCCAATCGGCTGAAGGGCAAGAACTTCCTGGTGTCCTTCTGGACCATGGTGGTGACTGATGCCAGCCTATCCGGGTAGGGAGCGATCGTGGGTCGCCTGAGTACTCAGGGTCGGTGGTCTTCGGAGGAATCTCTCCTTCCCATCAACGTGTTGGAGCTTCTGCCAGTATTTCATGCCCTTTGCCATTGGACACTCCAGCTGGAAGAATGCCCAGTCCGGGTCCAGTCTGACAACACCACGGACGTGGCTTACATCAACAAGCAAGGTGGAACAAGAAGTCTCGCCGCTTGGTTAGAGGTCAAGGCTATTTTGTCCTGGGCAGAAGAACATGTTCCTGCCATATCCGCAGTGCACATTCCTGGCGTAGACAACGTCATGGCATACTTCCTCAGTCAACACATGGTGGACAGCAGAGAGTGGGAACTGCACCCAGAGGTGTTCACTCTCATAGTTCAGAAGTGGGGACTTCCTTGCATCGACCTGATGGTGACAAGACACAACTGGAAGGTTCCCATGTTCTGCTGTCGCTGGAGGGATCCTCTAGCGGTGGATGCATTGTCCATTTCTTGGTTATTTCCTCTGGCTTACATATTTCCTCTGCTCCCCATGTTGCACAGGGTGTTACAGAAATTGAGACTGGAGCACTGTCCAGTCTTTCTGATTGCTCTGTACTGGCCTTGACAGGCTTGGTTTCCGGAGCTTCTGGATCTGTCAGTAGCGGAGCCATTCCGGCTCCCTTGCCGTCCGGATCTTCTTCTGCAGGGTTACCTGTGGAAGGAGGATGTTCATCATCTAGCTTTGACGGCTTGGAAATTGAATCCTCAGTACTGAAGAAGAAAGGTTTTTCTTCTGGTGTGGTGGCTACTATGCTTAGTGCCCGCAAACCTTTTTCTTCTAAGCCCTACCATCGTGTTTGGTGTGCTGATAGGGACCTTTCTCAAGATTTTGATCTGCCTACGGTCCTGGCTTGCTTGCAGGACAGTGTGGATAAGGGCCTCCATTTGAGTTCCCTTAAGGTTCAGACTTCTGCTCCCCCTGTTTTCTTTCAAAGACGCATTGCTATTCTTCCTGATGTCAAGTTTTTCTTCCAGGGCGTTGCTCATACTCGTCCTGTTTTAAAGACTCCCACTCCTCAGTGGGATCTTTACTTGGTTTTGGGCGTCCTTTGAGCCCTTGGCTACTATTCTTCTATGCCTGCTGACGTGGAAAATGGCCTTTCTCCTGGCGAGCATGTCAGTCTACTGTGTCGCGGAGTTGCATGCTCTGTCTTGTAGACCACCCTTTTTGGTGTTTCACAAAGACAAGGTGGTGCTTCGCACTTCTCAGTAGTTTCTCCCGAAGGTGGTCTCTGAGTTCCATATTAATCAGGAGATTGTGGTGCCGCCTTTCTGCCCTGACCCTACCTCTGACAAAGAGAGGGATCTCCACTTGTTAGATGTGGTGTGTTGTCTCAAGTTTTCTGTTCATCGCACTGAGTCTATTAGACTGTCTGAAGCACTGTTCGTCATTCCTGAGGGCCTTAGGGCAGGGAGACCTGCATCCAAGTGACTATTGCATCTTGGATCAAGTCCACTATTCGTAAGGCTTACGAGCTAAGGAAGAAGCCTGTTCCCTTTCGGGTCACGGCTCATTCTATTAGATCTATTGGGGCTTCTTGGGCTTACAAGAATCAGGCCTCCGCTGATCAGTTGTGCAAGGCTGCCACTTGGTCGTCTGTGCACACCTTTTCCAAGCACTACCATCTTGATGTGCTTGAATCAGCTGACAGCACTTTTGGAAGGAAGATCCTGGAGGCAGTCTTGCCTGTCTAGGATCTTCTTTGGTGCTTCCTTCACTTTTGGGCCCTGTTGGCTCTAGTTCAGTGTGCTGCGTGACAGTTCCTGGGGTGTTGTTACCCCTGTTCAGTGTCCTTTGAAACTTCATTTGTTTTGTTGGGCTATCTCTGATCTGATGGTTCATATCTGCTCTGGTGACTTTGGGGGCCTTGCGCCTGGTCCTTGCTTTACTTTACGCCTCTGGGAAACTCAGTGGTTGGACATCCCAAGGTTACCAGTAACCTGTACTGGACGACATAGAAAAGAGGATTTTAGTCTTACCTGTTAAATCCTTTTCTCTTGTTCCATACAGGTTACTGGTCTCCTACCCTGTCAAGGGACCATGCTTGGCTCTCCTGTGGCAGACTGTGGGGGGTCCTTCGGGGTCATGCTCACAGGAGTCTTCTTTCCCTTCTACTATCTAGTCAATAGTTACTGTCTCAAATCTTACTGGAGCTGATTGGCTAGCTACAGCCAAGGAGGGAAGGTAGGCTCCACCCCCTGCATTCCCTGTATGTATTTCCTTGCACATCTTAGTGTCATCGGCAAAAAGTGAGAGCTACTTTCAATTCACACGTCTATATCATTAATAAACAAATTAAAAAGCATTGGTCCCAGGACTGAACCCTGTGGCACCCCACTTACAACTGTAGACCAACTTGAAAAGGTTCCATTTGCAACTCTCTGCCATCTATCATTTAACCAGTTCTTAATCCACATACATATATCACCTCCCAAACCAAAGCCTTTTAATTTATGTAGTTACCTGTTTTGAGTCACTGTCTATATCAAAGTCCTTTGTAAAATCCAAGTATACTACATCAATAGCAATTCCATTGTCCAAATTACTACTTACCCTTTCTTGAAATGCAAGTAAATTTTGTCTGACATGATCTTTTCTTCATAAAACCATGCTGACTCCTACTAATAATATTGTGTATAACGGTCCTGCTATTTCTGAACAAAGTTCATTAAGTACCCTTAGGTGTATACCATCCGGTCCAGGATCTTTATTCACCATAACATTTTCCAGTCCCTTTTGGAATTTGTCCTCTGTAAACCATGTACATGGTGGAAGAAATTCTGTGGTTTAATCTATTTGCCCATAACCATAATCATTGTTGCTTCCTTTGTATATAGAGACGCAAAGAATGTGTCAGCCATAACTTTATCCTCACTAATCAATTCACCTGTCTCAACTTTAAGAGGACCAATATCAGCCTTAATCTTTTTGTAATTAATCTACTTCTAGAATTGTTTAGGATTTTTCTTGCTCTCTTTTGCAATACTTCTCTCATTTTTAATTTAAGCTAGCCTAATTGCTTGTTTGCAGATTTTATTACATTCATTACATTTTTTTAAATGATGCATCTGACCGTCTGACTTAAATACTTTAAAAGCCTGCTTTTTACTTCTCATTTCCCTGCAAACCTCATTATTATGCCACACTGGTCTCAATTTACTCCTCTTGTGCTTATTCCCCAGTTGTATATATTGACGTGTATATATAAAAGAGCATTTTAAAGGGACAGTAATGTCCCATAAAAAACGCTGAGAGATTTTTAGAGGTTAAAATAATAAATTATATGACACAAATACTATCTCTCAAACCGCTATGGTTTGAGAGAGATCCTCCACTGAAGTTCCCCTTCTCCTGATGTCAGCTGTAAAGCTGACAGAAGGAGATCCGTGTCGGCTGACACAAGAAGGCTCTTCAGCAGAGCCGCAATAGCGCAATTTAAAAAGAAATACATCTTTGCAAGTGTGCTTGCAAACCAGACACATTTTGTAGACCGTTCAAAGAGGTATTTCTTTTTAAATTGAACTATTGTGGCTCTGCTGAAGAGCCGCTTGTTGGCCCCCGGACCAGGAACTCCCGCTGTTAGCTTACAGCTGATGTCAGGAGAAGAGCAGGGACAGGGGAACTTTAACGGAGGATATCTCTCAAACCATATCGGTTTGAGAGAGAGAATTTGTGTCATATCGTTTATTTTTTAACCTCTACAAAACTCTAAGCATTTTTATGGGACATTACTGTCCCTTTAACCAAATTCCATGATTCTTTCACCCTTCCCTTTCATTAATCCCACCCCTCCTAAAAGTGAATAACCCTCTAGATTGACTGCTATGTCTATGTATCATCTAACCAAGTTTGTCACAATTAGATCATTCTGCTCATACACTGCAATCATTTCCAGTTCCCCCATTTTACCAGCTAGGCTTCAAGCATTTACATGCATACATTTTATCTTTTTGCCATTCTGAAAAATGACATTCTTTGTCAAATGTATTTGACTTTCAACAGGCTGTAACATTGGCACCTCCCTATTAGATGAACTAGCACACTCCCCCTCTTCACTCCCATGCCCCTTCTCTAATCCAATTTCCTCAATTATACTACCTCCCCCATCCTGTGTTGCATCACCCTTCCCCCCTTTTTCTAGTTTAAAGTTTCATCTACCCTCTAACCATCCTAGCCCCGTGGCCCACTTTCCACTAAGATGCAATCCATCTTGACTGTAAAGATTGCCCCAGGGGAAAAGATCACCCAGCGCTCTAGGAACCCAAACCTCTACTGCTTAGACCAAATCTTTAGCCACAAATTTAACTCTGTATTTTACTTCCTAATCTCCTGTAGCCTTTCTGATATAGCGCATGGCACAGACAGTATTTCAGAAAATACAATCTTAGAGGTCCTCTTCTTAAGCTTGTATCCTAAATCCCTGACATCCTTCTATAGGCCCTCCACTGACTGTCATTGGTACCAACATGTACCATGACAGCTGGGTCATTCCCTGCCCCGCCCAAAAAATCATTTGCCACATGTCACACCCGAGCACCCAGGAGACAGCAAATTGTTCTATTTTACAAATCCCGGTGACAGATTACCCTGTGTGTCTTCCTAATAATAGAATCCCCTACGACTACCATCTGTCTAGGTCTGGGTAAAGGTGGGGATAGCGCAAAAATAGGCTTTGAAGTGTAGTATTAGGTTTATTTGACAGAATCACATAAAAGGCAAATGACGTATATCACACATGTATATACATATAAATTGCAATAGAGACAAATCTACATATAAACAATATATGGAAAAAATAAATGAAATAAAGAAAAAATTAAATTTAAAAAGTGTTGATTCCAGAAGAGGAAATTGTCTGCGCTTATAGGTATACTAGTATAAGATGGTATTCTGTAGCATTTAGTATGGAAAATATAGTGTATGTGGACCCTTCTGGAATTGACACTTTTTCAATTTAAATTTTTCTTTATTTCATTTATTTTCTATTTATAATAATTTTTTCGTATATTGTTTATTTCTAGATTTGTCTGTATTGCAATTTATATGTAATATACATGTGTGATATGTCATTTGCCTTTAGTGTGATTCTATCAAATAAAGCTAATACTACACTTAGAGGTCTATTTTTGCAATGTTGCCTCCTTTGCCCTTATCTTGCTTTTCACATATGACATCACACCTTCGTGGGAGTTTTGTAAACATACCTGAACTTATATGAATAGCAGCTGCATGAATCACCACACTCTCCCCAAAAACTGAACCTGCCCACATAATTCTCAGACATCTGTCATGGCTCCCGATTCAGCAGCGCATCAATTACAAAGTCCTTCTTCTTACCTTTAATGCTTTCCACACTGCTACCCCTCCTTACATCTCAGCACACAATGCACTTCTTGTTGCACCATCCACACCCTCTGCCCTCTCCCATCTCAAACCTTTCTCACTTTCTGCTCCATACCTATGGAACTCCATACCCCTCTCCCTACATCTTGAAAAATCCCCCTCTGTCTTTACGTCTACGCTGATATCTTCTGGAGCACTAGGACCATGCCCTGCCTTTGGCCAAACTCAGCACTTGTAATGACAGCACTTAACACCCTCTTACCCCATTGTATGTCTCCTTTTACCCATTTAGACTGTAAGCTCCTTGGGGCAGGGACCATTGTTTCTATGAATGTCGCACTTATTTCATCCCCTCTTATTTATTGTAACACATGTCTATTGTAAGGCACTGCATACACTGTGTGGCACCATATAAATAAAGATATACATACATACATACAAAAGGCACCGACAAAACTTAAAACTTTGCAAAAGACTTTTAAATAGGGATAGTTGCGTGGGTTTTCTTACCAATTCACCATTTGTTCCTCATTTGCAGTTGCATCAAACCACATATTCCTAAAATATACATCTCAAATTCTGACAAACCTCAGGCCCTGATATGCCTTTCCCCATCCTTGCTGCTTTTGGCCTCATGTGAATGCTGATCTCCCATTTATCCAATCAGCACTAGAGTGGCTGTTCTCCCAGCTGTTAGTGAGAACAATCCTCACCAGCAAAGGCAGTCTTATGCCAGCATCACCCAACATCATCATTCATTGTAACAAATCTGTTAGGGTTAGTAAATACAGGAGTGTCCTCCCTATTCCTCTGTTCACCTTGTTACGTCAAACTGTAACCCATCTAGCTACCTGCTTTTCTTTGAGCAGTCTCCACCCTCAGAGATTCCTACAAAAGCTTCCTTCTACTCAGTGAGCAGCAATCCCCTCTCAAGGGGTTAGATTCTATTATAGGTACTATTTTTATCACTGCTTTTATTTCCAGTTTTCCCCATAGACTTCAATAGGAAAATGTTTGATAAAATGGGTGTTAACATTTATCACCTGCAGTAGAATCTATCCTAAGATTGGCTGTCTGTCTATCTCCCTCAGTGTTGCAAATTGCCTCTCAAAGGGTTCGATTCTATTACCCGCGCTAAAACCTAGCGTTACAAGAAAAACAAGCAACGTGAATTTTGCAAATGTGTTACGTCTGTATTCTATTGCAGAACCACAGTAAAACAAAACTGGCGTAGACAGCACATTTCAGAGTGGTAACAAAACTGACGCCGTCTGCTTTTATTCGACTACCGCCTACAAAAAAAGCGCAAAATGTCAAAGTCCAAGAAATAGGTGTGCATTTGATGACAGAAAGATCAAGTTCAGTGTTAGATGTGTTCCCCTCATTATCAAAATCCGACACAGAGCGCCCCCGTTCAACATATTACCCCCCCTTTTAAAAGTCGACTACAGTGCTTTCTTTCACCACTTTAATTCGACTAATATTGTTCACATTACACATTTTAACCCTTCCCCTTCAAAATTCGACTTACAATGCTTTCTTTCACCACATTAATTCGACAAATATGGTTCACATTTTAACCCCTCCCCCTTGAAAATTCAACTACAATGCTCCCACGACTTTCACCATTTAAATTTGACATATATTGTTCACATTCCACATTTTAACCCCTCCCCGTTTAAAATTCGACTGCAGTGCTCCCATGACTTTTTCACCATTTAAATTCGACAAATATAGTTCACATTCAACATTTTAAGCCTTACTCTTTAAAATTGGACTTAAAAGGATAGTAATGTTTCATAATAAAAGCAGCTGTAATTAATCGTCATAGTATTTGGACTTTGGAGAGTGTTATTTCAATTCTGTCAGAGTTGTAGTTCAAGAGTAATTCAATGACAAAGTATCCCCCTCCCGCCCCTTTTACTGATGTAACACTGCTCAGCCAGAACAGAAGGGAGGTGCCCAGGTAGACTGCAGAGAGGGACAATCTTCAATTAAGATAAGGGAAAAAGCAGAAAAACTTGTCAAAGGGTGTAGGGCTTTCATTGTACTGATAGGAAGAATATTGTCCCCTTCTGTTATCTGTCTGGTCTATGGACTGCAATCCACATCTGAGAAGAGATGGCTTACACTAGGTAAAAGGGGCGGGAGGGGGAACTTTGCTTGTGAATATCTCTCAAACCATAAAGGTTTGAGAGATAAGACTTATATTGTTCTTCATGTTTTTTTAATGCCTACTAAATTAAATAAAGATAAAACGAAGTATTACTATCCCTTTAAAGTGTTCTTATGACCTTCTTTCTCCATTTTAATTCAAATAATATTGCTCCCATTCAACATTGTTTACTCTCCAGTTTTACTGTAAAATACAGACTCTTTATGTGTCACAGTGATTCCTGTACAAGAACGTATAACTTGCTGTGCTAAGTGTGAAAGACCTCTCACTCCTACTATTTGATGGCTAAACCCATTTGATGTGTTAATGCTACAGTAAGAAGTGATACTAACCCCTCCTTTACTTTTGTAAGAAAGGTTACTGAATAAGTGTGACCCAATTTACATAACAATAAGTGAAACTTCTAACTAGGAGACTCCTTGTTTCCCTTGTTCAGAGAGGACTTGTCTGGCATTTCGTGGATGGACTGTCATTTGGCTGGACCAGTATGATATGCTTCAGAAGATTTCCTCTCTGTGTATGGCACTGGTGAGCTAAAAGAGATTGCACCCTGGGAGCGAGGACACAGTCCCATTGAGCTTCTTGCATGTATTTGCTAGCTCATGAGCCTAGTTGAGCATCTCTGACCTTTCTTTCAACATATGCATATTGCTCTTGGGGTTGGTCACCCTAAGAGTAATGAGGGGAATCCAGACGTGGACCCCTTGCTCACAGTGCCTAGAGGGATCAGCTGCGCCTCACCGACGAGGCCCAAGAAAGACAAAACGTACATCTGGTGTTAACGGTTTCCCTTGTTCAGAGAGGACTTGTCTGGCATTTTGTGGCTGGACTGTCATTTGGCAGGACCAGTATGATATGCTTCAGAAGATTTCCTCTCTGTGTATGGCACTGGTGAGCTAAAAGAGATTGCACCCTGGGCATGAGGACACAGTCCCAGTGAGCTTCTTGCATGTATTTGCTAGCTCATGAGCGTAGTTGAGCATCTCTGACTTTTCTTTCTACTAGAGATGCACCGATACCACTTTTTTAAGACAGAGTACAAATACCGATACTTTTTTCAAGTACTCGCCGATACCAATTACCGATACTTTTTTTTGAGGTCATTTGCCAGTTTTCCAGGTACTTAAAGCGCATATATTATATATATATATAATATATATGCTTTAGGTACTTGGAAAACTGGCAAATGACCTCAAAAAAAGTATTGGTGAGTACTTGAAATATAATATAATATATATATATATATATATATATATATATATATATATATAATATACACACACACCACCTCTTGACTGTCACCTTTTGCCTCTTTCTCCCCCTCTTGATTCCCACCTTTTACTTCATTCTCCCCCTCTTGAGCTCCCTCCTTTTGCCTTGGCTTTCTCTCTCCCTTTTGATCCCCCTTTGTCCCCCTCCTTGACTCTTGATCCCACTCTTTTGCCTCTCTTGCTCTCTCCTGATCCCCCCTCCTTTTTGCCTTTTCTTAGTTCCCCTCCTTTTGTCTCCTGATCTGTACTCCTTTTGCCTTTTTTTTTTTTTTTTTCCCCGTTTTCTTAGTCCCTTTTTCTCCCTCTTGGCACCCCTCTTTGCCTCTCACCACCCGCTCAAATGTCCCATCTAGCCTCCCTTACTCTCCTCTGCTGGGTGCTCGCTGTTCTCTCGCGAGCCCCGGCAGAAGTCAGCGTCAGAGCGTTGCCATGGTAACCCGCGGTAACGCTCAGACGCTACATGAAGGAGAGAGGCAACCGGGGAACATTGTGAGCAGCTCCCCGGGCTCCGTCACTGCAGCACCGACCCTGACACAGGGTATCGGTGCTGGCATCGGCCGCATTTGCGCGAGTACAAGTACTCGCGCAAATGCTGGTATCGGCACTGATACCAGTATCGGTATCGGTTTAACCCTACTTTCTACATATGTAGTTTGCTTGAGAAGCACATTGTTTGTGTGTGTAGTGTGTGCATGCACAATGTGTGCGCATGTAGGTGTGCAAGCAGAGTGCGTACGCATGTAGTGTGTGCTCAAAGTGTTTGTGCAACAGTGTGTGCGAGTGTATTATGTGCACATGTAGTGTGTGTGCTTACGCAGTGTGTGTGCGTGTAGAGTGTGCTTGCACAGCAGAGTGTGCGTGTGTAGTGTGCACACAGTGTGCCCATGCATATACAGTGTGTGCATGTAGTGTGTGCTCACACACAGTTTGCTTTCATACCAGAGTGCATTGTAGGGGAGGGTATTTAAATGTTTGTATGTTTAGTTGCAGTATCGTTCATGTTACTTGAGGCTTTTGTGTTTGAGAAAGTGGACACTGAAGCTGTGAAATGCGTAAGAGTATAAGCTTTTATATTTTGTCTTAACATTTTGTATTTTTTTATAAATAATTTTTTATTGAAGACATTTTGCCACTTCTTTTTGCCATATATCTTGAGTTTCCTGTGGATACAGAACGCCTGATCGGAGACAAGTCCAATTATCTCCGTAGTCTCCTTTGTCAGACTTGATGATAACACTAGCCTGACCACAACATATATGAGTACCATTCTTGTTAATTATATTGTTTTGTTACAGTGCTACACTATTGGACACTTTTTTATTTTTTGATACATTTTATGTGATTTTGAAAGCACTTTTAAAATACCCTATATTTAAGGTAGCCTTTTTTATTTCAAATGGTAGTGAATGGGATATTTAAATTTATTTGTCAGTTTACCTGTGTATTGGCTGGCAGGTAGTGGCAGGTGGGAAGGAGAGTAGTATGGATTTTGTATCTGGTTGGCAGGAAGTGGCAGTTGGTAAGAAGAGCAGTGTGAATTGTTAGTATCTGGTTGGCATACCATCCCAAATTAATAAAGCTAAATATCTCAAACTATCGGTTTAAATAAAAAACTTGTTTTATTTTAAATATAAAATGAATAGTATAACATATGTGATTTTTCTTTTTTTTTTTTTTTTTTTAATCAATAATGGCCTATTTGTTACAAAGTGACAGCTCCACTTTATGGATATACATTTTACATAGACATTTGAAGGCTAGTAAGTGTATTCATTTGTATAAGAACCACGTCTGTTTAGATATCGGCGCACCTTTAATTAATCTCCGTGACACATCACTATGGTTTATTAACATCACCTCTCAGCCAAGGAGGGTTATGTACCTAGAAATCACATCAACATTAATATTTCTCGTTCCTGCTAACAATGACAAATAGGGAGATGTCAGATTCACACCCAAGACCCACCCTGCATTCCAGGGTTTATGTGAGTCGTGCAGGGTTCCATGGAAGAACCTCCTTTATACACAGAGGTCATGTAAAGCTATTCAGAAGCAGGATTCATTCTGGGTGAAACTGTGGCTGGAGATCAATGGGTGGAAACATTAGGGGCCTTATGTATTAACCCCTTGAATGCCAGTGGGATATGCAACACATTTCTTTGCTATGATTTGTATTCCCCTCTGGCACGCAAAAGGTTAAGGCAAAATGCAGCAGTTATGGAATAAACTATCTACACTGTAATGGAAAATTAAAGAAAAAGACAAAAACAAAAAAAAACATTGAACTAATTGGAGATGTTAACCCTTTGAACGCTAGGGAGGACTCCAGTGTATTGTTTACAGTCTGCTGGAGACCTCTAGCATTTAAGTGGCTACATGCAAAGGTTGCCTAGGGGCTCCTGAGATTTAAATCGATAGTACTTTGGGAATATTTATTTGTGCCCTGTGGTGCAGTTGGTTTGCACCAGAAGTGTTACAGATGTGAGGTGTGCTAAAGGTGTGATAAAAAGCAGATATCTTTCCAGGGTGATAAACTCTCCAATTCATATGTTATTCTATGGTGCCTCTGCAATAAGATACTGGGTGGCGTGTACTAAGCTATATTCCATTGGGGATTGTGGGAGGATTGGCTTCCAAATAGGTGTAAAGTGGGCTGCAGCCACTTTGTGCCTACTGTATGTACAAAGACCATCCGCTGGAATATTGCTTGTCTGCACTCATTTCAAACCTGTGTCTGTGTGTGAGGACGACAAGTCAGTGTGCCAAGGTAAGTTGCCCTCATCAGCAGGCATCTGATGGTACATAAGTATAGAGAAATCAGGACATGTAGAGGCAGGTGTAATGGGGGGAGGTCATGATCCTTCCCATTTCCCTGCCTGAACCCCATGTACATTATTTAAAAAAAGTGGAGGGTTAAAGGTTAAAAACATAATTTTATTTAATGGCAAAATGTGTTGGGTTAAATTTTTGCCCCATCTCTCCATTCCGATCAGATCAGGATTGAGAATATGTTCAAAGTTAAATGGGCTCTTGGGACCCCTTATCATGTTCTTTCTTTAAAGGGAGGGCAAATTACACTTTCATCTTTTCAATTAATAAATTACATTAAGAAACAAAGTGGGGTACATTCACTCCATATTGTTAAGCTGATGCATACAAAATAAATTAATATGGGGTCTGTACACCCCATATTAATTTATTTTGAGAACATACACAGCAAGATAAATACGGAACCAATTTAATTTAATTTACCAAATACCAGGGACCCCCTTCAATGCCCACATACACTGCTTGGCACTCCAGCCTTGTTCTACTGTAGCACTCGTAGGCACAGAACTGCCTTGTTTTACTGTCCCCCTCATATCCATAGAACCACGTGTACACTGACTCCCTAGTCTTCTTTTACTGTCTCCCTCGTATCCATAGAACCACGTGTACACAGACTCACCAGTCTTGTTGCACTGTCACCCTCGTATCCATAGAACCACGTGTACACTGACTCCCCAGTCTTGTTGCACTGTCTCCCTCGTATCCATAGAGCCACATGTACACTGACTCACCAGTCTTGTTGCACTGTCTCCCTCGTATCCATAGAGCCACGTGTACACTGACTCCCCAGTCTTGTTGCACTGTCTCCCTCGTATCCATAGAGCCACGTGTACACTGACTCCCCAGTCTTGTTGCACTGCCCCCTCGTATCCATAGAACCACGTGTACACTGACTCCCCAGTCCTGTTGCACTGCCCCCCTCGTATCCATAGAACCACGTGTACACTGACTCCCCAGTCTTGTTGCACTGTCCCCCTCGTATCCATAGAGCCACGTGTACACTGACTCCCCAGTCTTGTTGCACTGCCCCCTCGTATCCATAGAACCACGTGTACACTGACTCCCCAGTCTTGTTGCACTGCCCCCTCGTATCCATAGAACCACGTGTACACAGACTCACCAGTCTTGTTACACTGTCCCCCTCGTATCCATAGAACCACGTGTACACTGACTCCCCAGTCTTGTTGCACTGCCCTCCTCGTATCCATAGAGCCAAGTGTACACTGACTCCCCAGTCTTGTTGCACTGTCTCCCTCGTATCCATAGAACCACGTGTACACTGACTCCCCAGGCTTGATGCACTGTCTCCCTCATATCCATAGAACCACGTGTACACTGACTCCCCAGTTTTGTTGCACTGTCCCCCTAATATCCATAGAACCACATATACACTGATATACTAGTCATGTTCCACCATTGCCATCATTTCCTTAGAACCACTCATACACTGACACCCCAGTCTTTTTTCACTGTCACCCTCATGTCCAGAGAACTACACATACACTGACACCCCAGTCTAGATGGGCAGAATGGGTCTTATCTTCCATCATATTCTGTGTGTCCATGCTCTTACTCATGCTGAAAAGATGCCTCACTTGGAATTACCCGTGGCTTTTTAAGAAATAATACAGCCAATTTACAGAGAGAGAGATAAAAAAATTACAATCTGTATCTGTAACCTTTTTTAATCTGGAGGATTAAAAATAGAGGAGCAAACAAAAATGTTGTAAGTAGACCAGGGCCTATCAATGTACGCAATATAATGTAAAGAGTGATGGAGACTTGGATGAATTACAAATAGGGATTATTACCTCATCATCTGGTGTGAATCCTGTTTACATATACCAGTGATCAGATATTCACCACATGTTGAACTCACAATAAACATTATCTAGGGTGCTGCATGTTAATAGTGTATTGTACAGCTATTTGCTCCCTTTATCCACTGACATCATATGGCAATCGTAAGATCTGGATGAATTATCCAATATGTTGCATTGCAACGGACTGTAGGCTACTTTGGCTTCCAAGGGGTTTAACCCTTTGAATTTGAGGGGTACACTACGCAGAACTTAACTGAGGTTACCTGAGAGCTGTGCCACTTATCCTCTTATCTTCCTTAACCTGCAGCAGTCTCATCCCTGCAGCACCCTGCCCCTGAGGTGCCCACATGTGACAGGTAAATGCTTTAAAACTGGGCACAGCTGAAAAATGCCTCCTGCAGGACTGCAGTGGTTGTTACTGGCAAGAAATGGTTCCCCTATGTCCAGTTTTAAAAGGATGATCTGGCAGTGTTACATGACAGAGGGGAGCCAAATGTAACTATTTTCTTCTCATTAATTATGCTGCCATATACACACTGCAGAGAATATGCTGTGTACAATATGTGAGAACCACCAAGCCCCTGGACCCACCGGGATATCCCCTGATATTCCACTGGGCCAATTCAAAGCTACTTACTGGAGGGGGAGGAAAGGGTTCCAGGGATCCTTTGCTTGCATTTTTTTTTAATTAACTTGGAGGCTCATGTCCCCGTATAAATTTAGAGTTTCCTAGGACAAGGCTAAGGGTTTCAGATGGTGTGGGGTACTATGGTTATAGGGAGGACCGTGGAACAGGGGGGGGTTCAAGGGATATGTGATTTTATTATTTTTTTTTTTTATATATTTTTTGTCTACTAGCGGGACAGTGGAAGAAGACTGGGGTATCTGTGCATTTATAGCTTTAGGTCTACCAGCGGGACAGTGGAAGAAGACTGGGGTATCTGTGCATTTATAGCTTTATGTCTACTAGTGGGACAAGGTGGGGGTGTCAGTATTTGTGCGATTCCTTGGTTACTAGAGGGACAGTAGAACAAGCCTAGGGTGTCATAATGAAGGTATGGGGAGTGGGGTTGTGGCTAGAGGTGGAGCTAAGGGCCCCTAGGAGTACTTTTTCTAGGGGACCCTGGGATGTAAATCTAGCCCAGCTGTTCAACAGGCTACAAATACTATAAAACACAATAAAGGCCTGATTCACAAAAAAGATGAGGAGCAATTGTGGAGCAAACCAACTGCATCATAGGAGACATGGCTCAAAATTTCCACTCGCCACTAGCCAATGGCGAGTGAAAATTTAGCCCTGGCGAGTAGAAATTCAGCCCTGGTGGGTATGTTATGGCTTGCAGTGGCGAGTAACTTTTCAGGTCTGGCTAGTAGCAAAGGACTTCGAATTTTAATCCCTGATAGGAGATACTTCTAATTTGCCAAAATGTCCATTTAAATCAATGGGGTTTATATTTTTCCCTGTGGTGTGGTTGGTTTCCTCTAGAATGGATGAATAAGTACCTAAGAGTCACTTATTCCTAGGGCATAGCACTCCTGTGTTATCTGTGGGCACCTACTGACAATCCCAGAGAGAGCTGTGGCACGCAGCAATGCCCTGAAAACAAACATTCCACATTCCAGAAACATTAACAGGCAGACCTGAAATCTTATCCTGTTGCTTACAGCAAATTTCATAATAAAACACCTTCATGAACTTTAGTATCATTTCTGGATATAAAGAGGCTGTTAAAGGGGCTGTGCCTTGTGGGACAAAACTGACATAATTGCAGTTAACACCTTAAGGGAAGAAAATTCTCACATCTTACACACATAAAAGGAGATTTTTATACTTACAGATCAATCCTTTTCACTTATTCAATTGACGGATGCAGGTGCCATGAGGTATACATTACTGTACAGTCCTGCTCCAGGAGGCAGGACACTTAAACCTGGAACTCCTCCTACTTCCGGCCCTATATACCCCTCACCACAGCATTACTAGGTCAACTTACACCTAGCAAAACAGAGACGAGGTAAAGACATTTGACAAGAGAAGCCAAGAAATGACAACGCCCTTTAAACTGGAACAATGAGAAAATAGTTTTTCTCGGTTCATTTTGAAAACGTTGCCCTCTATTGGGCGTGCATCACAAAAGCACATTAAAAAAGTTGCTGCATTGAAAATAGTGATATCAGAATCCCGTCTGCATGAAAAGCACATCATTCTGATATCTCAGCCATGATAATGTTGTGCCCATAGCCTGAATACATAATACAGCCATTACACTCTGATTTTCTCTTGCTCTGATGTCTGATGCTTAAATGCCACCCAGCCCTCTCAGTACATGCTGCTCCATTACACTACCCCCTACTGGGGTGGCTTTTAATCAATCATGTTGTATAAGAAGAGTACATTCTCCCCACTTCCATCTCTTTGAGGCAGTTCTCCTTTTAACATTTTTTTGAGAACTCGCATGTTGCAGGACTAAGAGAGCTCAATAAATATTTTTAGGATTTTCAGTTATCACATTTAGATAATGTAGTTTATACATATACAATGCTTTGCCTGAGCCAGAACGTTAGCCTTGCATCTCTCAATCAACTAACAGAAAATGATTTATTGATAAGTATAAAGATCCCATTTCCTCTTGTATGTATGTATATCTTTATTTATATGGCGCCACACAGTGTATGCAGCGCCTTACAATAGACATATGTTACAATAAATAAGAGGGATGAAATAAGTGCGACATTCATAGAAACAATGGGAGAGAGGTCCCTGCCCCAAGGAGCTTACAGTCTAAATGGGTAAAAGGAGACATACAATGGGGTAACAGGGTGTTAAGTGCTGAGATTACAGGTGCTGAGTTTGGCCAAAGGCAGTGCGTGGTCCTAATGCTCCAGATATCAGGGTAGACTTAAAGACAGAGGAGGATTTTTCAAGACGTAAGGAGAGGGGTAAGGAGTTCCATAGGTATGGAGCAGAAAGTGAGAGGTTTGAGACGGGAGAGGGCAGAGGGTGTGGATGGTGCAACAAGACGTGCATTGTGTGCTGAGCGAAGGAAGCAGCCAGGAACATATTAGGAGATGAGGGAAGAGATGTAAGGAGGGGTAGCTCTTGTGCTTATCGAGGGATGCAGGGATCATGGACATGTCCCAAAAACACATGGAGAGAGAGAAAGCCACAGCCTGCAAAACATTGAGGCCAAAACTTGCACCCTGGACTGAAAAACCATTAATTTTATAGAACTTCACAAAACTTTGAAAAGATGAACAAGTAGCTGCCATGCAGAGTTGATCAGCAGAAACCTGGTATTTCATATCCCAAGAAGTGCACAATGGATGTGAGAAATGGGCAGTACATTTGAACAGAACTTGAAAAAACTTGAGAAGGTAAACTTGCTTGATAATCCATTTAAGCCAAACAGAAATAGTGGCTTTAGAAGCAGGTCTACCCTTCCAAGTGCCTTCAGGGATGATGAACAAAGTATCCATTTATTTGAAGATGCATGTTGAAAATTAAGTCTATAAACATTAGACATTGAGTGGGTAAAAGATGAGACTTAGAAACAATGATGAGCCACCACTGTTGACATAGAATCTGCGTGATAAATTGCAGATGTTCCTGCAGCACTTGTGGTGCGCAGAAATTGAGTAGTAGGTCATCCAAATGAGGTGTTAGATTCACTCACAAAGACTGGAGGAATGCTGCAAGAGGCACCATCAATTTCATGAATACCTTTGGGGCTTTCACTGTCTTGAAGGGCAGAGCCACAAATTGATAATGACAAGTATGATAGACAAACTGAGGGAACCAATAATGCTCTGACCTAATGATAATGTGTAATTAAATATCCTTGATGTCTAATGAGGCCATAAACTCTGCTGCTTCCATTGCAGCCATGACAAATATGACTTACTACATCTTGAACTTGGGTACATGAAGATACTTATTGAAAGACTTCAATTACAGGACTGGTTGAACACCGCTTTCTTTTTGGGAAAGAACAAAAACATTGGAATACCAGCCCTTGTACTTTTGTTCCCTGGGTACTGTGTGGAATATCCCATCATCAGCAGCATTGTTTGCAAAGCATTTAGTAATAGAGAGTTACTCAGAACCCTTGACATGAAGAACCAAAGTGGAGGTATTGTTATGAAAGACGTGGAATCCATGCAATATCACTCGCAAAACACCCATTCTTCCATTATGGAATTCCACCAGTGTAGCACAAAGTGCCGGAGTCTTCCTCCAGTGGAAGACTGAGGGGAAGATCCAAAGTGCTGGTCCCTCCCAGTCACACTCCAAGCCAGGCACCCGTGTTATGGTGTAGAGAGACAACGTGGGTATAGAGCACTCTCTGTCTTTGGAGTTACCTCCATTATTGTGCCTTAAGTGTTGGATAGCTTGGGATGACATCAAAAGAGATTCAGTGATTGTTGTTGTAACAAGCGGAAGGATTGTTCGATGAAGCATATAGACACCTACAATGTTGGGAAGAAAGGCTGTTAGTTTGAGACCGGGAGGCATTGGGTTTATTATACAAGGAAATCTGGTGAGTGTAATATATGTCTGCATCATTGTTTTTAAAAATAAATAGTGCTTTTAGATTTTGTCTCCTTTGCGCTCTTTTTTTCTCCAGATATTACATTCTTGTGACGGGTAGTTCCCTCAATGGATACAGCATTAGAAACTTTCTGAAAGTGCTGTTTGGGAGGAGACTCTTTTGGAATTACTAAATGAAGAAAAAGAATCCCCTGGAGGGAAAGAGGAAGTTTGGCCACTGTGGACAACAGTGATTTCACCCATGCTGTCTCTTGTTTAGTGCTGGAGAGGCCTGGTGGAGTAGTAGAGGTCACATCACAGGAGGGGCAGAGAGATCCAGAATACTCTCTAGGGAACTGTTTGACACGAGGAACAGTAAGCAAGGGGGGGGGGGGGTAAGGGACCACCCTGAGTCCTTAGTCTTAGATCTAGCCCCATGTCCCTTAGAGTCCAACATCCTTACAGGAGAAGTATCTAAAACTAGTATAAACAACCAGTAACAGTTTCCCAGACTAATAATTCACCCTAGAAAGCCCTGAAAGTACTAATCTGGCAGGCGAAGGGTTAATCTGGAGAAGGAAAGCAAAGAGAGTCTGCCTCTGTGTAGGATAATCAAGAGAGAAGTAATATGACAACTGCAAAACTGGTAGCCATTCGGGAGAAAGGCTGCAAAATGAAATTCTGGAAAATGAAGTCGCTGTTGCTTAGCAATGCCTACAACTCTGTCCGTGGAATCACCATGGACTCTCAAGACACTTAGGATGTGAACCGAAGAAAGGGCATGACGAGACAAGAAGAAAAAGCCCACTCTGATTTCAGTATGACCAACAGTTGCAGAGATATATTCCAGTGAGTTTCACCCATAGACGTCAATGGAGCAAAGATGGTGGCAGCGTGGGACCGTTCTTAAAGGAGTCACACACCTGAAAACAGACACTTTATAGAGGTACCCCAAAAACCCCAAGGACGCAGGGAATGTGGGGGGCACCCCAGAGACACACCCCTAAAGGGATAAGCTCAGGAAAAGTCACCAATCTGAATAGAACAGCAGGGAAGGGGGTTAACGATCCCCAAATGCAGCCGTCCTTGCTCCATAACTTAGGGAAAGAACATTAATAAATAATAAAATTACCCAACATGAGTACAAGAGCCCAAGTGCTCAGAGAAAACCTCTGTATGAAGAGGTACAAGGTAGAAGAAATGTGGATCAAGGTACTCTAAGGGTTACTCACCAATCTTCGTTTCTTCAGGTTACCATTTTGAAGGAAGCAGAGTCCCAAAGGACTCAGCTGGTAGGGAGAACTTGGGCTGCAAGATTCTCTCCATAGGGCTACAAGGGTCCACAAAGCACCTGCACTCTGGTCAGTCCATTCCGGGGGAAGCCCAGTAACGGTAAACAGCCTAATGGGGGTATTTTGAAGACCCATATCTATCAGAAAATAATAAATAATTCTTACAACTAAGAGAAGTGTCCTGGCCATGTTTTCACCTCAGAGAACACAACATAACTGGAGATGCACGGGGGGAGGGTTGAGCTGGAGGAGTGGCTGTGAGTCTCTACCTACAAGACTCTTTTGTCTTTTAATATGTGTTCTGCCATCCAAGAAGGAACTCAACCCCATGATACCTGTGTTTTATATTGGACGAGATAGAAAATCCTGACGTGCAATCCTCCATAATATAGGTGTGGAGACAAGTGTAGCTGAGGAGTTGGTGACTCAAAACCCCATGGAGGTCCCTGTTGCTGAGGCACCAGATGAGGAGATGCGGAGAGTGGAGGACACCCGAGACAGGCTCATCACAATGCATGTTCGATCATGATCATGCACTTGGAACATAAAAATCCAAAGGAAAAATATACTATTAAGGGTACTGTGCTGTCAGAGACAACAGAGGAAAGGGATTTAGGAGTAATTATTTCTAATGACTTAAAGGTAGACAGGCAATGTAATAAAGCAGTGGGGAATGCAAGCAGGTTACTGGGTTGTATAGCTAGGGGCATTAGTAGCAGAAAAACGGAAGTGGTCATGCCACTCTACAGATCTCTAGTTAGACCTCACCTAGAGTATTGTGTACAGTACTGGAGACCCCATCTCCAGAAGGATATAGATACTCTAGAGAAAATTCAAAGAAGGGCTACTAAAATGGTGACTGGTTTATAGGAAAAGAAATATCAAGATAGACTAAAGGATCTGAACATGTATAGCTTGGAGGAGAGAAGAGAGAGAGGGGATATGATTTAAACATTCAAATACATAAAGGGATTCAAAAAAACGCAGGATGGAAGTATATTTCAAAGGAGTAAAAATGTTAGGACAAGAGGCCATAGTCTAAAATTAGAGGGACACAGGTTTAGATGCAATGTAAGAAAGCTTTACTTCACTGAGAGGGTAGTAGATAAGTGGAATAGCCTACCAGCAGAAGTGGCAGAAGTTAATACAGTGACAGAATTTAAGCATGCATGGGATAGGCATAAGGCTGTCCTTAACGTAAGAAAAGACCAAGGACCAAAAAAAGGTTTGAGGTTTTTACTGTATGAAAATGGGCAGACTAGATGGGACGAATGTTTCTTATCTGCCGTCAGTTTCTGTGTTTCTACGTTTCAACGATTAGGCATGGGGAATGTGTTCTAACACACTGCCACAATACATAATGATCTCTTTCACACCACCGGATGACTGACATACACAGCCATGATCTTGCTTGCGGATTCAACTTGCAACTCCCATTCCATCGTCTATGATGAAATTGCCCCATCAAGGATGTCATCCATCCCCTTGTGAACAAAGTACAACATTTGGCCTATGTCCATATTATTCCAGAGGTTAACGGACACCAAGCAACAGATATTGATATGACCATAGTCACATCAACCATGGAACCCTAAGAGAGATAGAGGAGTATCCAATGCAATGACATGCAATGCATTGGATACCGCTCTAGCATTCCAGGTGTTCAAGGAGATTTCGAGTTACCATGAGAACAATAGTTGTGCAATGCCAAATATTTCAGAACAGGGATGGATATACTGTGTTAGTGTTGGCTACAGCGTTGGAGTAACTACATTGGAGTCAGGTTGCAAGGACCACCATGCTAACCTGTGTTTGTGTGTGCTGCATTGGCACGTCCACACCCTCTATTTCCTGGGGGTTGGTTCACATACCAGCTGATGTATGACTGATCTCAATTATTATTAATCTTAGATTATAATTAACCTTAGTTTAACAGTTGTGTGTGAATCCCAGCATATCTTTTGCTAATCTATCCTGCAAATGAATTATCTACCCCATGATTGGCTAATACCTTTATTACCACACCAGTGAATGGAACAAAATGGGGACAGTCTGGCACATAGTATGCTAAGGGGAAGGTGTCACATCAGGGCCAAACAACACCTTCATATTGTTTTGCTTTGCTAGGTGGATTTTGAGTTGAAATTGGACAACAGTGTATGTGATGTTTGTGCTTATGGTAAAACACCTTACAGCCAAGTTATATGTGCAGGAGTTGTGTTCACTGCATTGCTTTGCAATGCATTGGAAACATCTCTGCCACTCAACCTGGTGGAAACCAAAAACATTCACAGACATGGATGGGATGAGTAAGTGCATATTTATTGGAGGGGAAAAATCACAAATGGGGCTTTTTTATTTATTTTTTTGTTGGGGGTGCTTTGGAAGGGGCTGCAGAGGTGGATGCCCTCACAGTCTGTCTTGTCACTCTGATAGTTCTGGGGGGGATATAGAGGTCACATTAGAGGGGGAGGTAGCAGCTGTTGACCCGTCTGTGGAGACCTATGCCTTCTCAATCTGCAGGTTCTCCCTGCGATTTGTTTCAAACATCTCTACCAGCATTTGGCCTAACATGTCTATCATCCCTGTCCTGAACTGGCAGATGTCCATAGTCAGGATTGCCTGCTGGAATCTGATTGTACAGAGGGTGGCTCTGTTCCTCTTTGCTTCTCTCTGCAACCTCCTCAGGTACCTTGTTGTTCTCCTCGACTCCATGAGCTGCCTCCTCTGGATACTCAGGCACTCCGCATCCATCACCATGGTTTGGCTACCTGTTGCAGGGGATGTGGCTGTAGATAGTGGAGTTACAGGTGTTGGGGATTCCTCCTCCTCCTCTTGGGATTTGGGCTCCTCCATGCCTTACTCTGGTTCTTCTGGTGGTGGTGAGGTGTACTGAGGGGCAGGTGTGAGGGAGCCATCATGCAGGGACCACGGGAATGCTTGTTCCGCCACCACATCTATGTACTCCTCCCTTCTTTGGCATGTGTTTCCCCCTGGTTGAGTCTGTGGTGGGGGTGTGAAGTCATCACGGAGATGAGGACATTGTGGCTCTCCTATGAGTCCCAGGAGCTCATAGTTCAATGGCCACGGGTCATCATACCGTGGCCACTGGTAGCTGGTTCCCTCTTACCTGAATGTGGTGTTGTATCTGGGCCCATGCTGTGGCTGCATCCAGGTTAGTGTCTGTTACTGTGGTTCGGGCCTATATGAGCCATATTGTGGGGTGGCCACTGTACTGGGCATCCAGTGCCATCCCATTGGTAGTGGTGCTGGTGGGTCTATCCAGTAATGGCCTTGCGTGGTCAGAGGTATCCACCTCCCATGAGGCATACAGTCAGTGGCAGTCGTGGCTGGCAGGCTGTACTCTGGTGGTGGTGCTTGTAGCCCATACTAGGTGGTGGTGGGGGGGGGGTGAAGTCATTCTTGCTCCCACTCCTGGCTCCTCAGGGGCTGTGTCACTGGGGGAGAAACCATAGGGGTCCTTCTCACCCTCCTCCTGCTGTGCTGCAGGCATGGATGCGGTGTGGGGAAATTACTTGATGTGATTAGAAATCTAAGCTATGGCAAGAGGGATGCAAAACATGTGAACCACCAAGTGGCAGGATGGTATCCAGTGCATTGGACAAAGGACACCATCCTGACACTAACTGATTGCTGAACTTGGCAAGATCTTGTACATTGATGCAAGCAACCTACAGTGGTTGAGCTTTGGTTATCATATGTACCCTGAGGAGTTCGGATGGCAAGCAATACCTCCTTGCCATCCCCATTCTTCTGGATACATATGATGACCAAACTTTAACCTTCACAGTTCAACCGATTGCATGTACAACACATAGGCCTAGAAAGCAACAACATTATGGCTTCGAAACACACCAATTGCCCTTGCCATCCCCACTCCTCAGGATATATATATATATATATATATATATATATATATATATATATATGATTACCGGGATATTCCTTCTACTTAGTTTTCTTTTTTCAACTGTGCATTGATTTGCTTTGGGCCCTAGTGAGTTGTACATGTAATCAGTTTGTCTCAATATAACTGTGATGTGTGAACTGATCTCTGTAGATCAGTGCAATGTAATCCTGTTGTATTATGTTGATCCACTGTTAACCACTGGAGTACCAGGGGGTAGCCAATGCATTGTTGACCAATGTGTTGATCATCCCTCTAACACTCAACTAATCCCTTGAGTGCTGGACGGATAACCAACCCATAGGCCGATAATGCATTGGCTACCCCTCTGGCACTCCAGTACTTGTCCCTCTCTGGCTACATGTTTCACATTGTGGGGGAACATAATCTTCACATGACAATGTGATGGCGAGCATTGTTTGTGTGGAGTGGGTGTCATGGACAACACAGCAATGATTGGGTTAAAAAAGGACTTGGACAGGATTTGTTCTGCTGAACCCTTCTCATTTCGGCTGTGATTGTCCAGTATTTTGTCCTTGTTCGAACCCTCTCAGCAATGTGTTGGTGCAGTTGTGTTAATCAATGCTGGCAATGTGTTCAGCTGTCACTGTTTTGGTCTGTATTAGGTATGAGGGTTTGTAGATGGTCTGGTTAGGGAATGATGCACCTACCGATAGTCTGGAGGGTGCGGTTGTTGCCAGTGTCACATCCACCAGTGATCCCCCAACAGCCGTTGACTACAGGTTCTGCCACAGTATCTCCTCCAAGGGGTTGAAGGCAATGTTGAGAGGGTGCCCACCTTCGGTGCCTCTGGCGTGCATGACAACTTCACCATTTTGTTCTTGACGTACCGTTTGCAACCACCCCACTTCTTCTTTTTGGACTTGATGGACTGCTTGCAGCTGGAGACTCCAGATGTCCTTCTTCTTTGCACTTAAACCACTTTCTCCTTTGGGAACAGGATGCTCTCACTTTCAAGGAGACTCTGGACTAAGACCCTATTCTCCTTGTAGGAGAACTTGGGGTCCCGCATTCTCTTGTCACCACCACCGGCCTGGGTCGTATCGGAAGTCTATGTTTCTGTCCCTGCCTGTGCTGTCCCTAGCTGTGTAGAGTGCTCACCGACATCAACCCCTCATCCCACTGGCAGTTCTCTCCCTGCCCTCTGTTTGGTCCCCCTCCGCCCAGCTGTTCTCCCTCTCCCACTCCTTCCCTGACTGGGGATGCCCACCTTAGGCACTCTTACAGACCCTCTCAGTCAAACTCACTCTGTCACTCCCTTGCACTCACTGAACCACACCTTCAAAGTAAAAGATAAAGTTGTGCATTGTGTTATAAACAAAAGAGATATGTGTGCTTGTGTTTGTATGCATGTATGGAATATGTGCCAAGGTGTATTATGTGTCTGTACTGGTGTACCAATTCTCTCCGCTCCCAACTTCTTCTACCTCCCTCAAATGAATGCTCCTCTCTCTCCGCTCCTGGGTCCTGTAATGTAGCTCACCAAAACTTGAAACACAGACAAGATATGTCAGTTATTTTGGGGTATATATAGGTGTATTTGAATGCATTTTATACTTTGGTGTGTTGTGATTGGCTGTGAGTATGAACGTGTGCTGACAACATTCAGTGTTGCTAGATAATGTTGACCATTATCTTTCTCCTTGGCATTAGATGTATCATAAGTTAATTGTAGGGTGATTAGGAAGCACGGTGAGGTGAAAAAAGCTTTTTGAGCTACGTGGATGTTAGGCCTATCTCGTTTGCCATTCTTGTATACTACTTATTGAATTTGATATAATTCATATATTATCAATAATGTTCTGTGTTTTTTTTTTTTTGCCTTAACGGCAGTTTTACTGGACACAATTGAATTGAGCCCTTATTCCCTTACTGGTGCCAACCATATTACTCATTAATATGTAATTTAAATCAAGGACATAAAATATGCACACTGCAGGGTTACACTGATTTCTGTGCAGTCCTGCAGAATTACATTTCCATAAGCATCCCTGATTTAAAGGAAAATTACCATATCTGGGAACTCTCAGGGTCTGACCCAAATCTGAGGGTCTAAGGTCATATTCTCAAGGTGAGAGAGTCCATTGTTACCTACAACATGATCTCCACCAATTTATTGCTTCTTTATTCTCTAAATTGTTGCTCTTTCTATCAGAAGCGCACAGGAAGGAGTCATGTTTGTCTTGAGTGTGTTCATGCACTGAGATCTCTTATAGCTTTTTATGGGTTAATTAAGGATTGATTGGGGTACAGTAAGCAGGAACATATCCCCTATAATGTACATTACGTCAAGTGCTAATGGTTAATATTTCAAAATCAGCTCATTTGGAAAGTTATTGTCCTCTTTAAAGGTCATCTTTAAAGACGTTATTTAAAATTATATAACCCAATTTCAAGTTTAGCTGTTAGTGTTCCTTTAAGTGCAGGGAGGTTTCCCTGACATGCGATGCATCAGCTGGTGTGTGTGTGTGTGTGTTTGTCTGCCTCTGTAAGATGACTGAGCATTTCCGCTGTAAGGAGGACACTCCCCCTAATACACCTGTTAGACGGGGGAGGATGATTCAGTAGACAAGCCTTCTGTGGAATAAAGGAAGAATATCATAGAGAGGCACTGTGATCTTCCTGAGAGAGCCAGGCAGAAAGCAGGATCTGCCAGGATGAGCGTGTTGGATTATAAGGGCACTGGCAAGCAGGTAACGAGCAGTCTGCAGAGTGTGAGTACACACAGGCACTTTACATGATGGGATGGCTCCACTGTCTCACCTGCTGCTGCTACCACCATCCTATTTCTTTCCAAAGGGCTCTTGTCCCTTTAGTTTTGCGAAATAGTCACATTGGGTAGTATTCAGGGAGCCACAGAGATGCAAATCTCAGCCGGACTGCACCACAGGGGATAAATTAACCCTCTGAATGCCAGAGAGGTATTTGATGCATTGCAATTCATTGTATACCTCTCTGGCACTCTAAGGGTTAACATTCTCCAGGCTACCACTGATGTAAATAGTGTTTTGTTAATTTTTAACCCACTGAATGCCAGAGAGGTATCCAACACACTGCAATGGATTGGATACCTTTCTGGCACTCAGAGGGTTAACAGCTTTGGTTGCGAGGTCTCCAAGGCTTTGCTAAAACCAATTACATCATAAGGGACAAACATCCTATATAATAATTCGCTAGAATGTTTGTCCGATGCCGACATGCGCTGTAGGGACTGCCTGAGCTCACAGAATGCTGGGAGTACAGAATGCTGGGAGTACAGAATGCTGGGAGTTCTGTGCTGGGAGCATTCTGTGCATTCGGGCAGTCTGTACAGTGCATGACTGCATTGCTTGCGCCGCCAGTGAGTCAGCGGCAAGACGCAGGACTGGCCTCTTAACCCTTTGAGTGCCAGAGGGGTACACAACGCATTGCAAAGCAATGCGTTGCGTACCCCTCTGGCACTCAACGGGTTAACATTACCCAGACCTTGGCCCGTGTACACTGGCTTTTACACTAGTTTGCAATAAAGAGGGAACGTCACCTCAAGACACATTTAGTTTGTTTTTGTATAGATAATAAGAATCTGCCTATACTAGTCATTTGTACATAAAACATAATTAATCAGAAATTAACCTTTATGTTGTGGCACAGCATGCTAATTAACTCTATCAGAGGCCAACTTTGTCTCCCTGTGCTATTAGAAATGTCTTGTGTCACAGTAAGTGGTAATACTGGCCCAGCACATAGGCGAATTAGCACAAATTGACAGATGATATCAATGACAACCTTTTAATTTTTCAAAAGCTATTTATATTACGGACATGCCTAGTACAACATGGGGGCAGATTTAGCTAAAATTTAGCTAAACATATCTTGGGATGAAAGGTCGACATTAAATTGGGATTTTAACCCTTGGAATGTTAGCGAAGTCTGCAATGCATTGCAAAGCAACGTGTTGCAGACCTCTCTAATGTTCCAGAATTGAATAACCCGTTTTAAATCAAAGGGAAACTCTAGGGTTGTCAAATTCTCTTTAAACACGTGAAAAATGCATGTGGTAGGGATGCATAGGAAGTACTGCAGCCCCACAGCCGGCATTTGTCATAAGTGTATGTTTTATAAAAAGATCAGGTAGCAACCCAAGGAATTTGGGGAATTTATATTTGCTCTCTATGGTCCAGTTGCTACGTACCAATTGATCACCTATGTGTTTGTGCATAAGGTTATTTCTTTTTCTTGTGTTTCCCATTGAAAGCCATAGGAGTATGCAATATTTTTATTTGCAATGAGTAATGTACCCTTCTGTTCAAATAGTTAAACCTCCAACCTTTTATACTTATTCCTTTGTTCCAACATTTTTCGCATCCCCCCTGTTTTGTTCACTTCCCTAGCCCTGGGCTATTCCACTATGCACAGTGGTCGGACTTCTTTCCTGCTTCTCTGCGCTGCTGGAGAATGACAATCTGTATGAGCACTAGGAAACCCCACTCTACCAGTACAGCCACCTAGTACAAGTGGTAAAACAGGAAAACCTCAGCAACTGCAGAATGTCTTTGATGTCAGAGCTGTCGATCATCATTCTACCAAGGGAGCAATTTACTTTTTGCCACTTAACCCTTTGAGTGCCATAGGGGTACACAACGCATTGCAATTCGTTTCATACCCCTCTGGCACTCAAAGGTTAAAGGAACACTAACCAACAATAATAAACACATTTTTTAATTTTGATTTTTTTTTTTTAAAGGGACAGTAATGTCCCAGAAAAAAATCTTTATCGTTTTGTAGTGCTTAAAAAATTATACTGCATGCAATAAATCCTATCTCTGAAACCGCTATGGCAATTTCGGCTCTGCTGAAGAGCCTCCTGCTCAGCTGTAAACGGGAAACTTTCAATGCAGATATCTCTCAAACCATAGCAGTTTGAGAGAGGATTTGTTGCATATAGTTGAACTTTTTATCGTCTTGCAGTGCTTAAAGATTTTTTTTCTGGGACATTACTGTCCCTTTAAGCCATTGAATGCTAGAGAGTCTCCAGTGCATTGTGAAACTCCTTTTTCGACATTCCACCTCATTTCCATTGTACAGTTAGTTTTCTGCAGAACTACAATTCCTTTGTTTTGATGAATAAGGTTCAAAATATCCTATTAACTGCATCTAAATGTTCATGCTATTAAATTACATCAAACCCTGCTTGTTTAGAAAGAGCCAGCACAGGGTTTTCCAGTTGTTAGAGACTACAATGCTGTCAGAGACAACAGCTGAAGGTAGGCAGGCAATGTAACAAAGCAGCGAGGAATGCAAGCAGGGTACTGGGTTGTATAGCTACAGGCATTAGTAGCACAAAGAGGGAAGTGGTCATGTCACTCTACAGATCTCTAGTTAGACCTCAACTACAGTATTGTGTACAGTACTGGAGACCCCATCTCCAGAAGGATATAGATACTCTAGAGAAAATTCAGACAAGGGCTACTAAAATGGTGACCTGCATTACAGGAAAAGACATATCAGGATAGACTAGAGAATCTGAAAATGTATAGCTTGGAGGAGAGAAGAGAGAGAGGGGATATGATTGAAACATTCAAATACATGAAGGGATTCAACAAAGTGTAGGAGGAAAAAACATTTTAAAAGGAGTAAAAATGTTAGGGCAAAAGATCATGGTCCAAAACTAGAGGGACGGAGGCTTAGATGTAATGTAAGACCCTTTTACCTCACTAAGAGGGTGGTAGATAAGTTGAATAACCTACCAGCATAAGTGATAGAATTAAAGCATGCATGGGATGGACATAATGCTATCCTAAATATAAGACCACACCAAGGACCAAATAAGGTTGAAGTTTGTATAGTAGGAAAAATGGGCCCATTAGATGGGTCTGAATGGTTCTTATCTGCAATCAAATTCTATGTAACTCCTGCTGGCTTGTTGGGGTTGATGGGAGTTGTAGTCCTGGAGAGTCACTGGGCTAGCATCCTGTATGACTTCAGCTGATCATATGCATATTATAGGGCTGTACTGATATAAAAACAGCAGTGCAGTAATAATTTGTATATGTGCTCCCAGTTAAAGGGGATGGCTGATCAGCTTGGCACAGCTAGTTTAGCAGGTTCCTCTAGCAAGCAGAGAGAGACAGAGGCATGCACCACCATACAAAGACAAGTTGTGTGTGTATGTGTGTGTGTATGTGTATGTGTGTGTATATATATATATATATATATATACACATTACACATTATGCACTCCTTTTAAAGGGTTGAGAAATGTTAAACGCCTTGGTGCTACTTTCAAATGTATGTGAAAGAAGAAATGATATATAGACCAAATGATTTGCTGCGTTTCACTATATGAATGAGTGCTCTTTTCAAATGATGTTTATAACGAAATGTTATATATAATTATATGAAAATATATCACCATAGTAAGAGAAATAGATAGCAAAATAGTCTGCCCTTTGCTATAGCAACACAAAAAAAAACCTGTTACCCTTTGAGTGCCAGAGAGGTATCCAACAAATTGTGTTCCATTGAATTTCTCTCTGGCACTTAAAGGGACCATATTACACTATTAAAATGTTCTGTGTTAAGAGTAATCTGACAATCTAATTATCAACGTAACCTGTTACTGTGTTATCTTGGAATGCATTACTCTTTTAAAACCTTATATTACTGTGCTTTGATAAGACTGAAGTGTGTACAGGTCACATGATTAGCTTAAATGAGATTAGATTGTCTTCTTTTATTATTCAACTAGTTGAAGAGCCTGTTACACGGGCCACAGTGCCACTGCCAGCCGGTCGTGGGCCAGTCATGCACAGTAGAGACTACCCACACCGCGGCTGATACAGAGCTGGACGCTCCTTCGGAGTGCCCCGCTCTGTATCAGCCTTGTCACTGGCAGTCTCTACTGCGCGTGACTGCGTCATTACACACGTTTTAGCTAATTATTATATAGGATATCTTGTCAATCAGTGTGACAGGGCTACTAAAATTAACCCTTATGGATGCTAGAGATGAGTTGGTAACCTCCTAGCATTCAAAGGGCTTAAGAAAACTCAAGCAATAAGTGGTCAGAAACTGAAATTTAAACAATATAATCTGACAGAAAACATTTTTTGACACCATTTTATTAAAGGAATAGTATTGCCTAATATGGAATATATAGCAGCTCAATTTTTCAGTTTTTGGGTGCTGTACCCCTGTGACCTGGAACTTCACAGTGGCACTGTTGCTACAACAGCCTATGGACTGTTATTATCAGTGACAATAGCGGTAACAATATCTCCAGCATTAAATTTGAGGCCATGAAGGTACTGCACCCGTGTTCTACTCGGAACAAAAAATATTACATACATATTTTTTCCCTAATACTTGATCATTTCTTTTTTTTTGAAAGTCCCTTATTTGCAGTATATGTTAATCCCTTAACCCTTTGAGTGCCAGAGGGGTACAGAGCGCATTGCTTTGCAATGCATTCCGTACCCCTCTGGCATTCAAAGGGTTAAGGACAATGTGATGTGCCAGGACAGTCACTGTTTTTTCCCTTAGGACCGGAGGCGGTTCTGGCATGTCACGTACTTTTTACTTGAATTGCTCCTGCAGGAGCGCTGTAAGTAAAATTGACCGCTCCAAGCCCAGAGCCGTGTCTCTCAGACTTCCGCTTGGAGCGCCAGTGCTCTGTACGGGTCACGTGTACTGGCGCGTCAGCAAGGATCAAAGATAACTTACCTGAACCACTGGTCCTTAAGGGGTTAAGAGAAAATAATCCTTCTGTTGGTGTCACAATATGGCATTTTATGCTGACTTAGTTTTTGTGCTGCGCCAGTATCTACTCACACTCGCTGTACTATGAACAAAGAATCATTCTGGAGCAAACCAACTGCACCACAGGGGACAAAAAAAAATCCTGAACTTCTCATTGACTTATATGGAGATTTTTGACTTCCTTAATACTAGAGGTCTTCAACAAATTGCAAGGCCTCATTTAAATAAATTGAAATGTAATTCCTCCCCATGTGTTGTAATTGGTTTGTCCAGAACTGTACCTGTTTGGCTCCATGGATAAGGCCATTTGTGTGTGTGTGTGTTTTAGCAAGCTAGAAGCAGGTTGAGCTTCAAAACTGAATTTCCCTCTTTGATGCAAATGTAGGGAACTGAAAGTGGAACGTTCGCCTTTAATTCAAGGTAGCATATTTGAAAACTGCATTCAAAATGCCTCTGTGTTATGTTACCCAAAAGTCCAGCTGATGTGTGTAGTTTAGGAGAGATTCACACTTATTTCTGGGCAAAGTGAAAGTGAAAATGTCCTGCTACTGCACAAAACTTTATTAGCATAGGACACATCACTGAAAAGGATTTATTAACAAATGAAACATCACAGCTGAGCTTAATTAGCATAATCTTCAATGGTACCGCAATTGGCATACATTAGAATATGAATATCTCCTTAAATGTACATTCGCTGGTCTTTTGGAGAACATGACACATGGTCAGTTTTCATATATGCAAACCTGAATTAAGGTGAAAGGTCCACTTGAAACCTTTCATATAGGAAGCCAAGAACAATAACTACGTGCCGATACAAGATGAGTGGATTCTGGTGACTATCTTGTCTTCTTAATAAGAACCAAAAATGATACCCTTTAAAGGACTGGGCATATTTTGTGCCTATTAAAGAAGTAATGTTTCCCAATAATAATCCCACACTTGCCTTATCATGGCTGGAAAATCTGAATGGCCCCTATGAATTTTATTCAAGTGCCTTTGTTCAAGAGATAACCTCTTAAATCAGGCCCGGATGTCCTGTCCATGGGAGAGGACATGACCATTGCTGGAAGCCCGAAACCAGGCAGAGTACATGAGTCTACTTAATCTATGAGGCCTGAGCAGACAGATACATTGCACTCTCCTCTGGTCCTTTAAAGGGATACAATTACTATGTGCAGTGGCTGGAACTTGTTGTGTGGTCTTGCTTGCAATTGTCATTTCTGCATCCATGGTCATCCAGGACTGATTGAAGATATAATCTCTTCAAAATGGGAACGAGCGAAATGCTTAAGTGCCATAAGTATATTCTGCTCACATAAAGATATATAGGGGGTTATTATTGGCAGTTGTTAAAGGCATAGTATCATGGTTGAGACCAAAAAAAAAAAAAGACATGTGGCCATCGAGTTCAGACCTTGTTATATCACCCTTGTTGAGCCACAGGAAGGTGGTAAAATCCCAATTGAAGCTATTTCCAATAAACCCCAAGTGGGTAAAAAGTATATCCTTCTTGATCCAAAAGCAGTCAGATCTCCACTGAGATTATTTGCATTGAAACAAACTGTCATAATTCTCAATAATCTCGGCTAGAAAGGGATCCAGTTCATTTTCGAAATTCTCTTCAGGATATGCAAACACAGCCTCTAGAGGCAAAAAATTTTAAAAACAGACCCAGTTTGGCTAGTCTCTATATCTAAAATCTTCCAATCACTTTGTCCGTTTTGTCGTACTTGTCTACATTTTTTTTTTTTTTTAAACTGATGCCCAAAATTTTACTCCATATTCTAGATGAGGCCCTACCTAGGATTTATAAAGAAGTAGAACTATATTGCCATTCTGTGAATCAATACACCTTTTTATACATAACTAGCAGGTGTGTGGCAAGGCTTCGCCCGTGTGGTGAACATTTTTATTGTATATATGTGTTAAAAGTCAGACCTCCCTTGGGAGATCAATAGAGGTAACTCAGAAGAACAAGATGGATCCCCTGCTTCCATCCGATCCCAAGTCCTGGGTAGGAGTGGGCAGGATCACGTCACGTAACAGGGAAAGCTTCAAGATCAGTACCTTGGGGCCATCAGGAGGGGTCCTGATACCCCTCCACAAGGTCTGACTTTTTTTTTTTTCAGCTGCTGATTGAGGAGGTCATTCTATGCCAATGGCTAATGTGGGTATTGAGGTATTTATTTTAAACGCAGAGTTGCAGGCACCAATCAAGGTTTTTCAGCCACAACTCCCTGGCATTGAGCCAGAATCACTTAGATTTTTACAAATATAGATAGTGCACTACTGTGAAGTCTGCTGTTTATCAGTACTACCTTTAGTTAGTGTATCTGTAGATTGCTTGTTCAGCAACCCAAACGCATAACCTTAGAGTATTTATATTAAGCCATATCTGCCAGCCTTCCACCCAATCATTCAGTTTATCCAAATCTTTCTGCATGAAAAAACATCCTGATCTGCATGTATTTCCATACATGGTTTAGTGTAAGCAAAGATCTGGATGACTACTACTACTTTTGAATACCCATTTCTAGATCATTAATAAACAAATTATAAAGCATTGTCCCAGGAATTAAACCTGTAGCACTACACTTACAATTTTAGACGAACTTGAAAAGGTTCATCTGACAACTCCCTGCCTTACGTCATTAACCAATTCCCTATCCTTTCATATACCCCCTCCCAAGCCAAAGTGTTTTGATTTATAGAGTAACCTGTTATGAGGCACAGTATCAAACTGGTTTGCATAATCCATGCATACTACATCAACAGCAATACCCTTGTTCAAGCTACCACTAACACTTTCAAAGAATGCAGTTAAATTAGTTTGTCATGATCTATTCTTGTACTAATGTTGTTTGTTACACAGCCATGAATACTATTGGTTAGTAACCCTTCTAACATATTGCCCACTAAAGAAGTCATACTTTCAAGTCTGGAATTCCCAGGTTTCAGTCTTTGAATAATGGTACTACAACTGCTTCTCTCCATTTTATAGGGTGTTATCACTAGGGAGAATGAATCAATAAATATGTGTCTTGCTATTACTGAACTCACCTACTTAACCCCTTAAGGACCATTGATGTGTCAGGACCGTCACGCTGGTCCGGCACTTAAGGACCAGTGACGGTCCTGGCACGTCACGTACTTTTACTCACCGTGCTCCTGTAGGAGCGCGGTGAGTAATACTGGGCACTGAAGTTGATCGCTCCAAGACCGGAGCGATCTCTTCCAGTGCCCCGTTTGATGTGCCGCCCCACGTGATCAGTCACGTGGGATGGCACGTCAAAGTTTCCTATGTGGTCCTTAAGGGACGGCACGCCCCAGGACCGCTGGTCCTTAAGGGGTTAAGGTACCCTTTGGTGTATGCCATCTGGCCTATGTGATTTAGTAACCATAATCTTTATCAGAAACAACACAAAAGATGGCACCAATAGTGAAATATTGTTTAGAACCTCTCAATGCAACAGGTAACTCAAAAAGGTTTGTACTCACATTCATCTTTGGTCAGCAATAGGATTTCTCCATAACTGACAATCTCACACGTACGGTAATCTCACAGACCCTACCCGGTGTAATTCGGTCAGCTGTTCCACTCACACCACTCCTCCAATCACGTCCACACGTCCGAAGTTCCAAAAAGGTTTTTATTAAATACAATATAATTGTTTAAAATAAACCATAAAAATAGAATAAAAAGATATATAGTATAATATAACAGACTACGCGTGCGCGCATTGAATGTATGGTAAGTTCTGACAGGGATGCTCAGAGGAGTTCGGGGAGAGGAAGAAGCGGGCGGCTAGTGCAAGAATGCCGTCTGCTGTTCCTGTTTCATGGCTGCCTATAAATACAGAGGGGGAATCCTGGTTATTAAGGTGGGCATTTAATGTTTTTATGCAATATTGCTGCACAGAGGAAGCGTGCGGTGAGCGCAGGGATGCCGCCCGCTGCCTCCAGATGGGGGTTTTGCAGGTAGGGGGTGCGTATTGTACATAGGAACTACCATTTTACCAAAAATCTTGGGTATAATTTGCACCTGCGTATTATAAACAGGTGCGTATTATACCTGAGATTTTACAATAATTATTTTATAATTTTCAGTTTTAGTTGGCCTTATTGCTTATTTGTAGCTTCTATTGCATTAAATATATATTTTTAAATGATGCATCTGACCCTAATGGCTTAAATATTTTTAAAAGTTTGCTTCTTCTTTCCTCCCCTGTGAACCATTTTTGTTAAGCTACATTGTTATAATTTTTCTCTTGTATTCATTCTTTAATGTGGTGTTTGTGTGTATATTATTTAAACACATTCTGAAAAAAAATCCACTACATCCCAGTGAATATCCTCTTATACTGATTTTAGCAATGTAAAATTAGTCTTTTTAAAGTTGAATGTTTTAGTTGAACCCTTGTTTAACTGTTTTCTCATAACACATTTCAAAGGATTCCATATTATTTTCACTACTGCCTAAATGCTCCCTTACTTGTACATTGTATATCAATTCAGAAGCCTCCTATAAACCAATAGGACATTAATTTGTCTCCTCTGGTGCAGATGGCTTGTTCCTGAATTGCATCTCTTTAGCCTCTTGAATTACACATTTTATATGCATAGGTTTTGGGTGTAACTTTGCCAATATGTGGTTTTAAAAGTTCAATGTGCATGTTTTAAAAAATAACTTTATTTTTATTTTACATAGCATACTCTAGTGGTTCTCATTTTTTTTCCCCTCAGGGCACCCCTAATGTGCAGTCTTGAATTTTTGGGGTGCCCCTAACATTTTAAATGTCATTTTCAAGGGTGTAAAGAAGGGTAATAATTATAATTCATAGCTTGTTATATTTAGGCCCCACAATTGGAATACATAAACAAGCATATTGTATAACAATTTCCATATATATATTTATTTTAAAACTCAAAATTTTACATTTTTGTCCAAGTCTAGATGTAAAACTAGGGAAACCCTGTAAAGATGTCCATGGCATACCAATGTGCAACTGCACCCTGGTTGAGAACCACTGGTCTACTCTCTGTCTGAGCTATGCAAGAATGCTTCATCCCTTATAACCCTTTGAGTGACAAGGTGGTATCCAACACAATGCAATTCATTGTATATCCCCTTGGCACTCGAAGGGTTAAATTGAACTAACCAATTCTTTAGTGTCTCCACTGCCACATCTTTGTTTTCCTCCAGTCCACCTCTCTGTTGGTGTTCCTCAAGGTCCTGTTCTAGGATTGCTTCAGTTCCCTGTACACAATAACATTTAGTGAACTTGTTAACTCATTTGGACTCCAATATCAGTTCTATGCAGACCAGATTCAGCTTTATTTATCTGCACTTCAACTGAGTCCTGATATTCAATCCAAAGTCACAGATTTCCTTCTCAAACTGGATGGCTTATAGGCATCTCATACTCAACACATCAAAAACTGAGCTACTCCTCATCCCACCTAGACCTGGCCTAGTAGTTCCCTTCCAAGTGGCAGTAAATGACACTACCATAAATCCAGTATCAGTACAGTGCCTAGGTATGATAATTTTACGCTGCTCTCTCATTCCAAATACTGCCATGTTTTCGTGTAACATATAGCAAAAAATCCATCCCTTCCTCCACAGCTAAAATTCTTACACAAGCTCTTATCCTATGCTTCATGCTCTACTGTAATATTCTTATCTCTGGTCTTCCTGCCTCTCAACTCCATACACTTCAATCCATACAGAATGCTGCAGTTACCTTACTTTTGCCCAGGTTTGTCTCTATTCTCCCCTTCACCCTCTCCAATGATTTCTATCAAACTCTGGATACCATACAAAATACTGCTTCTCTCATTCAGGACCCTTCTCTCCTCTTCTCCTTCTTACATTTCTACTCTGATCTCCCCTTATACCACATCCCACATCTTACAATGGGGCAACCTGATTTTCCTCTCAGCGCCTTTTGTGTCTACAGCTGTCTCTTGTATCAAGCCTTTTTTTTTTTTTTAAGGGATAGTATTGTTTTAATATTGAAAAAATACATATTGTAGGGCTTATCCTCCTGAGTACAATAAGGGTATATTAAGAGATATTTTATGCAAAAGTAACTACAAACTTATATTTTAGGGGTACAGTACCTCCAGCCTTTTGCTATTATGGTGGAATTGTTACTACAGCAGTCAGTTGACCTGACCATAAACCTCCATAGGATGTTGTATCAACAATGCCACTGTACAGTTTCAGGCCATGTGTTTACTGCATCCAAAAAATGCAAATTTTAGCTGTAATAACTTTTTGACTAAAATTCCTTTTACAGTGGTAATGCCCACTTTTACTCCTCTGGATAAACCCTACTATATACCTGCTTTTTTAACCCCTTAAGGACCATTGACTGTCCTGGCACGTCATGGGTTGGGGGGGTGATAAAGACCCATGAATTGCCAGGACTGTCATGGAATTCAGGACCGAATGTTGGGGGGGGGGGGGGAGGGTCCATGGTCCTTAAGTGCATGATTGCTGGTCCTTAAGGGGTTAAAGGGCAATTTATAATATTTTACAGCTCCTGTAGTCCTAAAATGAGTCCTATCAGACCCCTTTGGCTGGCACTCAACCCAGAAATATATCTCTCTCAGACAGAAACATGGTGCAGTATGAGCATCCTCCATAGACTCTCTGTGTTGGGCTTTCAATTATGATGCTGAGGGTTTGTGACAAGGGTGACCAACCCAGGTCCTCAAGAGCTACCAACAGTGCATGTTTTCAGGATATCTTGAATGAGCACAGGTGGAGTGTAAAAATGTAGTTCCTGTGCTCCAGTTCTGATATCTAAAAAAACATACACTGTTGGTGGAGCTTGAGGACCAGGCTTGGCTACACCAGGTCTAAGAGGATTGGACTGCGCAAGGCAAAATACAAGACTTCGGTCTTGCAATTCAGTCCCGTCTCATGGGACCAACAGAGGTGCACGGGGGGGGGGGGTCTCTGTTCATACCCCCATCCTACTACCCAGTTGGTCTGCTGTATCTCAAAACACAGTCCTGGCTTCATCAGCAGGTCTATTCCCAGGGGTGCAGATCTGCTGATGGGGCACAATCTACATGATAGTTTCCCTTTAACGTCTAGTAATGTATAGAAACCACTACGTACATGTGTATGAATATGTCGGAGATTGCTGTTACTGCCTCTTAGCTAATCGCAATGACTGCCAGCTGGTCACGCACAGGTGTGTACTTTCTCACACACACAAGGTAACGTTGGTGCTCTAGACTACAATCTGTCAGTTTGATAGTGTGCATTGTGGCTTAGTCTGTGGGACAGCTCTGTAGATTACAAGCTCTGAGGTATTTAGACTCATTTGCTTTGAAGTCCTTGTATCGGCGTTGTTTTCACATTGCGTTTTTAAATGAAATGACTACCTATTCAGTGCAAATGGAAAAAGTCTTTAGAATGTTTTTGACATCCGTGAAAAATCTTGAGTTACTTTAAGCTAAATCTTGGGAAAAAATATGTTTGTTGAATGCTCATGTGGCATGACAGTTGGACAAACCAGTTACAGCAGGATAAATAGCCATTCACTATGTGAGGCAGGGCTATGCTTTGTCATGTAGCTGTAGGTTGGGAGGTCATGCATGCAAGAGGCTCTGGGGCCCTCTCTTTGCCTTATAGCGCAAATACCATCTGCAAATAGGTTTCACAAGGAATGGTTTGGTTTCCACACTGTGCAGGTAATGGGCGATGCACAGTATCTCTATCCACCTGTAAGCACTTGAGAGTAAATAGTGCAGAACGTGAATGCAGTATTCCTACCCACTGTGTAAACGCTTACTACAAATTCATTAACCCATTAACCCCACTGACTTCAAGACATGTCTTTTAGTAGTGAGAACATTCTTTTAATGTACGTTTTACTCCAGAAGTTCTCAAACATTTTGCTGTGGGGGAAATTTCTGGATAATGGTAATTTGTACTCCAGATTACCCACCGCTGCCATAGATGCTGGAGAAATCTCGAACACATTGCCTTACAGTGCATTGAAGACCTCTCCAGTATGAAGGGGCAGGGGGTTAACTTGGTTTAGATTTTTAATATTGATTCCTGTAAATTATGTAAAATGCATTTAGAATCAGTGCAATAATGTATAACAAGCACTATGTAAAGTGTTTGTTTTCCACATGTTTGCTGCTAGTGCATGTATGGTTCTGTGACTGTCTGCTACCCTGGCCTTGGTCCACTGGTAGTCACAAAACTAACATTTACACTGTCTCTGACACCCCAGCCTTGTTCCATTGTCCTCTGGTAGTTGCAGAACCACACAGACACTGGTACACCCCAGCTTGTACCACTGTTCACTGGTAGTGACAAAACCAGAGATACTATGTGAAACCCTAGCCTTGTTCCACAGTCCACTATTACTTACTCCCAGATTCCAAAGCAGGCTTCTTGGTTGTACGGAGAGAGGCATCAGCAGCAGGAAGAGAGGGGTACTAATTCCACTCTATGGATAGCTGGTAAACTCTTACCTGGAGTACTGTTCTGGAGGCCCCATTTCCAGAAGGCCCTTAATACATTGGAGGAAGTTCAATGAAGAGCCACCAAACTGCAGCCCCTCCCACAAATACAGGCCTAGCCTTAAACTTGTGGTCGGGGCTTCCAGAGTATGTTACCATTTGGAGGATTGCTGTCCCCCTGAGCTTTCGTAGCCTCAGGGGATGAGAGACGAAGGTGACCTGAAAAGAGGCAAAGAGACTGGGCAGATGCCACGTGTTTATAAGCCTGCGTAAACATGACATATTAGGTGTTAAGTTAGTAAGGGCTCTTTGGATTCTGTAGTAGGGTAGTATGTAGTAGAATACCTGAGTACTGATTGGAATTGTAGCCTAGTCTTGACAGGATGGTGCATATATGACGAGTGAATATGGTAGTGATGAGCGGCCTGATAGGAGTGGAAGGAGGGACCATCATCTCGATGCTGTAGGAATGATGTAGTGAGGAGAGTTAGGGAGGTATGGGCATAATTGATCATGGGTAGCGAAGTGTGGATGAAGTGATCGGCGTGAGACTGATCGGCTTAGAGTGAGCGATGAATAGAGTGAAGTGGTCTGAGTGGCAGACGAGATAATCCCCTCTCACAACGGTGGGCTCACCCAGGGAACTTGCCCGTGCAGAGAGCCAAAGGCAGCTATGCAAACTGCTTGAAAAAGGAAGATCACCCATGGTATTACTTCATGATGACCGAGGGTTGTGTGTGTGTGTGTGTGTGTGTGTGTGTTGTTTTTTTTTTTTTTTTTAGGATGAAGATCTAGTTGACATAGAAGGATGGTTAGATTCTTGTGTTAGTCTGGAGTGTAGTTAGGGTGGTGAGATGAGTTAGGGATGTAAGGCATCCTTGATCGTGAGTGCGAAGTCAGAGACAAAGCGACCGGCGACTCGCATGTTACCATCTTGGCGAATGATTAAGGATTGAGTGTATACTCTATGACCTTTGATTGAAAGTGTGATTCTTCGGCCTCTGCAAAGAGGTAAGGATTGAGAGTGTGATTCCTTCAGCCTCTGCGAAGAGGTAAGGATTGAAAGTGTGATTCCTTCCACCTCTACAACAGTATGGTATAGCTGGGCGTTGATTACATTCCTATTGCTGGTTACAACAGGCATGTTGTAGTGGTATATACAGTATGGTGTAACTGGACAGACACTAGTTACAATGGTAATGTGTAGTGAGACATACAGTATGGGTAACTGGATGTTGGTTACCGTGGTAATGTTGTATTGGTACGTACAGTATGGGTAACTGGACGTTGGGTACAATGGGGTATTGTTACATATGGTATAGTGTAGCTGGATGTTGGTTACAATGGGAATGTTGTATGGGTGACTGTACGTTGGACCCATTGTAATGTTGTATTGGTACCATATTGTATGGTGTAACTGGCCATTGGTTTACAATGGGAATGTTGTATTGGTACATAAGGTTTGGTGTTAGGGGATGTTGGTTACTATGGGAATGTTGTATTGTACATACAGTTTGTGTAAGTTGGCGTATGGTTACAATGGGGATGATGTATTGGTACATACAGTATAGGGTAACTGGACGTTTGTTACAATGGGAATGTTGCATTGGTAGATACAGTGTGGTGTAACTGGACGTTGGTTACAATGGGAATGTTTTGGTACATGTGGTATAACTGGACATGGTTACAATGGGAATTTGTATGGTGTAAGTGGGCGTTCGTTACAATGGGAATGTTTTGGTACATGTGGTGTAACTGGACATGGTTACAATGGGAATTTGTATGGTGTAAGTGGGCGTTCCTTACAATGGGAATGTAGTATTGGTACATGCAGTGTGGTGTAACTGGACATGGTTACAATGGGAATGTTGTACCGGTGCACACACTGACATAACTGGGTGTGTTATGATAGGAATGTTGTAGTGGTACTATGGTATGGAGGACTGGACGTTGGTTATGATAGAAATGTTGTGATGGTACATACAGTATGGTGAACCTGGACATTGCAGTATGGGTAACTAGACGTTGGTTACAATATGCATTCTGTTGTGGTACATACAGTATGGTGTAACTGACAGTGGTTACAATGGGGAGGTTGTATTGGTGCATACGATATGGTAACTGGTCATGTTCTAAATGGGAATGTGTGTTGGTACAAACAGTGTGGGGCAACTGGATGTTGGTTACAATAGGAATGATGTAATGGTACATACAGTATGGTGTAACCGGACATATGGTTACAAGGCATGTTGAGTGGTACATGTATAATGGGAATGTTGTACTGGTATGGTGTAACTGGACGCTGGTTACAATAGAAAACATTGTAGTGGTACAGAACATTATGGTGCAACTGAACACTGGTTACAATGGTAATGTTGTATTAGTACATATAATGGTGTAATTGGTCGCTGGTTACAATGGGAAGGTTGTAGTGGTAGATACAGTATGGTGTAACTGGACACTGGGAATGTTGTATTGGTGATTAAGCAGTATATCATGGCTTGTATTTATCATGAATGTGGCATATTGTAGCTTAAACATGCATGGGGAAGTGGACCAGAATTGTTTTGAGTACTGACTTGTTCTGAGGTAAGATAACATGAACTACATGATAGACAATGGTGTTCAAACTGTGCAGAAGAAAATGCTAACGAGGCGCACCATTTGCAAGTTAGATCTTGGGGAAGAGACAATATGGTCTGAATGGTTGAGCTTCTAATTCCTTATGAACTTGTTAAGTTCGATGGAGGAGGGGAATCTCTATATGGAGCGAGCTAAGTATGCAATGCATTGTTAGAAATTGTTTGGAAGTCTGGGATAGCTTGCAGCCTAATCTGCTGTAAGCAACCGTAAAACGTAAGGATAAACATATATATAGGAATTTATCTGAAATAGGGCACTAAGACTGGCCACCCGTGTGCCTGGGGCTGGAGGCGTAACGAAGTGTTTCAGGCATTGGAGCTAGAGAACTTGCAATGCTGCAGTGTGTGTGTGTGTGTGTGTGGGGGGGGGGGACTTCTCTAAATATGGGACAGGAATGGTGGATGTTCATAGGTAAGAGAATAACAGCAGTTTATAGATTTAGAAGGGAAACATGAACTGGGTTCATGGACATTGTGTCCATCGCTACATGCTGCAATATTAACTGGTTTGAGAATGGATGGGTCGGTGAGGAAGGGTGTGGTGGGAGAAATCGCTCCCGCTGCTAGTGGTGTAATGTGGAGCTATGGGCCTCCTTCCTATGACCGGGCAGTGCTGAAGAGGGTGGGCAAGAGGCTCCTACAGGCCTAGTCTTAAACATGTGCAGGTTGGAAGAAAGGTAGGAGAGAGGTGATACAAACCTTTTTAATATGGAATTTAATTTAGTTCAGGAAGGTTCTCTGAAAAAGAGGAATACTTATAAAAGGGGTCATGTTCTAGAGGGTGGAAAATTCAAGCGTAACGTGTCTACGTGTGATGACAAAGTATGATAGTCCATGAATAGCCTCTCCATTGAGGTGGTAGGGACAAATACTGTTAAAGAATTTGAAATTACATGGGATAGACGCAAGCCTGTTCTACAAAGTATATGAGCTTGTATTTTAATTAGATAGGGAAATTAGCAGACTTGATAGGCCAGATGGTACTTCTGTGCTGTCAAAACCTGTTTAAGAATGATTTTTTGTTTTGTTCTATGCCAGGGATAATGTTGACAATCACTGTTTTATGCTCTTAGCTTTTTAGCTTGAGTTGTGTGTGTTTGTTTTTTATTATTATTATTATTGTTAAGCTGACCAGTTTACTTCCACTGTAGTAAAATAATCTTTCACCCCCAGGTTATTTTAAGACTATTTCATCCACTGTCTACTGTAGGAGTGACTCGATCTTTCCGTATCTCACTTCATGAGATCGCCAGCAAGATCCTGACTCAGAAAAGAGCAATCATTTTGGGCTAGATCCAAATATAAAACGTTAACTGCTCCTTTAATATATAATGTGTGTGTGTGTGTGTGTGTGTGTGTGTGTTAAAGACCAGGCTGTGTGCAAAGTATTAAGTGGTTACTGTAAAAATATTGGCACTTTTTCCTGTCAATTAAACAAAGTTACTTCCACTGTTGGGAGCTTTCTCCAGTCAAACCTTATTAAAGTTGGAACATGTTTTGGTTTCTGTATGCACTCTCTGGGAGTGCTTGAAACTTAGTTCTTGGAGCGAAAGCTGACCACAGCTAAGAGCAATCAACAGGAACTCATAGACCCTGGTCATGTCCCTCTGTTCCTTAGCCTTCAAGGGGAGCAGTACAACCTTACTAATGCTCCCCTCCTATTGATCCACTAGTGCTACACAATTGCAAGGAGCCAATGCTCTCCCTGCCTCTCACTACAACCAGAGTTTTCCAGGTTGTGTGTGAGGCACAGGAAAGAGGGACACAACATACCTCACACTGATGAGATGGCTGATCACAGTTAATGGGGATCAGGATCTTATATGACTCATAACGGCTCCATGTAAATCCCAGAGTCCACAAGGGACCCTTTTTGTGTTTTATTAGTAATAAATATAAAATATCAAAATAAAATAGGTGCTTTGTTCGCTCTCTCACACACAAAATGATGGCAAAGCGTCACAGTGCATATTTTATCATATGGAGCAGTTCACATATGGTACTGTAGTTCTGAAGCTGATTGGAAACTATCAATGTTTACTGGAGTGTTGCATTAGTTTTCATTAAAAAAAAAAAAATAGAATTTGACCATAGAAAAGAACCATTCAGCCCATGTAGTCTTCCAATTTTTCCTACTGTATAAACCTCAGACCTTACTTGGTCCTTGGCTTGACTTTTATTCAGGATAGCTTATGCCTAAACCATACATGTTTAAATTTGTTCACTATATTAACCTCTACGATGTCTGCTGGTAGATTATTCCACTTATCAACCACCCTCTCGTGAACTAAAACTTTCTTATATTACATGTTAGACTATGACCTCTTGTCCAACCATTTCTACTCCGTTTGAAATGTACATATCCCGCTTCTCCTCTCCCCATAAAACTATGCATGTTCAGATCCTTTAGTCTACCCTGATATCATGTAACCCAGTCACCATTTTATTAGCCCTTCTCTGCATTCTCTCCAGAATATCTATATTCTTGTGGAGATTGGGTCGTACTGTACACAATACTCTAGGTGAGGTCTAACTAGAGATCTGTAGAATGGCATGACCATTTCCCTCTTTGTGCTATTAATGGCCCCAGCACCGTCCTTGCATTCTCCGCTGGTTTGTTACATTGCCTAACTACTTCTAGGTCAACAGAAATAATTACTCCTGTGTGTGTGTTTTTTTTTTTTTTTATATAAAATGCGACTTTTTTTCTTCTTCTAAATTCCTTTTGTTTCAATGATTTTGTGTAGGAAGACACTTTTGTCACTTTCTGAATCTTTTTTTGGGATGATGAAGCTACATTCTTCATGTGCCAATCTAAGAAATGAAAATGGAGGGCCCTATATTACTAAATTAATGTAATAACATTTAGATGAGTATTCTTATGGACCCAAAATTAACCATATTTGTGCATGCTATCTTACATACACTCCAATAAATTTATGCTTCATTAGTAAAGAGATGCTCATGATAATAATTTTGTAGTCAAACACAAATGTAATTGCATGTAGAGCAATATTAACCATGAGCTTGGGCCGCAAATCGCCCCAGGGCCTCCTTTTGGATTTGCTTTATTGTTTGCTTTCAGAAAAGATGCTCTTTTTATAGGGTGATGGGTTTTTATTGTAGTTTTACCAATTAAGCAAAGCAGTGTTTTTTTTTTTGTTTTTTTTTGTGTTCATAAAGCTGACCTATTAACTAGGGGGTGTGTGCAGGTCATGCATGTAGGCAAAACATTTCATATCTTGTATCCATGTATGAACTGTGAAAATGTAGTTTTCACAACAAACCTAAATATGTGTTATGTTTTTGTTTTTCAAACCTGACGATCTTTTCACACAGTGCAAAAAAAACATGAAAAAAAATTGATATAAAAATACAAATATGACCCATGAGAGAGCTCAGTTAGTTAATGCACCAGCTGTGGAATCTGCTCAAGGTCGCAAGTTCTAGTCCCTCTGGGTCAAATAGCTGCCAACCCGCACTGGACCAGCATGGCAGATTATGATCCTTACCCTCAGTTTGCTGAGGAGGCCTTCATCCTGCAGCGGATTGAAAAGGCTGCAGACAGAGATTTATCTTAGTGAATCTGGTTCTCCAAGGAGGCGTGGTTGGAAAACACTGATTTTGGTTGAGGAGGAGGCAGGGGGTGTAGTAGTACCGGTAGGATTGGGTGGGATCGGTAAACCCTCTCACTGAAATGAGGGAAAGCCTCTCACATTGTTGTGAGAGAGTTTGCCGATCCCACCCACTCCTATCCGGGGACTCAAGGTACAATAGAAGCAGGGGAGCTCTCCTGTGTGTATTAGAACATTTGCCTCACTGTCAAAGATCAGGAAATGATTATTCCAGCAGGCAGTGGTTTAAAGTAAAATGAACACCTCCTTGTAATAAACCTCAATTAACGTATCCTAATGATCTCAATGTTTCCCTTGTGTCTTTGTGTAAGACAGGACATCTTCAATTAGCCCTGGATGTTATGACCATGGAGGCAGACATGAGAGTTGCTAGTAGAATCACAAAACCTCAATCTCTGCTCATGGCACATCCAATCTTAACCCTTTTAATCACCAGAGGGTGTTCAACGCATTGCTTTGCAATTCATTGTCCCCTACTCTGATCTTTAAGGGTTAAAGAGACTCATGCACTGTGTCTGTTTCAGCCTGAAAAAGCTGCCAGAAACTGTCATGTCTGTATCCATGGACCTGACATCCAGGACTGATTTGAAATTTAATTCTTGAATAAAGACACAAGGGCAAAATTCATAGGGGCCATTATGATTTTCTCGCCATAGTAAAGTTAAGTGCTGGGCTATTTTTCATTGAATTACTTACATGGTGGGGTTGATTGACCATATCCAGGGTTTGTAAATGGCCTTAGTTTGACTACCCCTAGGAGACAAGTAAGGCTGCCTTACTTTAATATTTATAAACTCTGACAACCCGGTCACGTTCAGCAACACAAACCTGAAATTTTTGAAAAATAAAAATATTAAAACTACTCACAGTAACTTTTTTTTTTTTTTTTTTTTCTGGCAAGTATCCCTTTAACTAAAACCACTATGGGGATTTTTAAAATGACTTCAAAATCACCTATGTTAGTAATTTGTTATTTATAAAACGATAAACCTAAAATGACCAAAAAAATAGATTATGCTAATTGAGGTATACCATTGCAGATACTTCCTGTCTTATCAAAATACTGCTAACACTGCTCAGCATTGCATTGCTCACCTCCCCTAGCACTGACTTCCTGTCTTATCCCTACATGACTTCCCTCACTCACTGACACTGCTCAGCAATGCATTACCCACCTCCCCTAGCACTGACTTCCTATCTTATCCCTACATTACCTTCCCACTCACTGACACTGCTCAGCAATGCATTACTTACCTCCCCTAGCACTGACTTCCTGTCTTATCCCTACATCACCTCCCCAACTCACTGACACTGCTCAGCAATGCATTTCCAACCTGCCCTAGAACAGAAAGGGTTGAGTGTCAGTGGTTGGGTAAGGTAATGTAGAAATTTTAGGTAATGGTTTGAAATAAATGAATATAATTTTATTATTGATTTCAAAAGTTTACCACTTAATACTACACTTCTAGATAGAATGAATGTAAAATGTCAAATGATTGCCTTGCCTTGGGAGCTATGTTATCTTCTTAATGCCTACTAACAAATACTAAACATGTAAATGGAAGTTAAAATTATATTTTATATATTTTTTTTTCCCCTCTGTTTTCCCTGTAGTTATCTCCAATTGTTCAGCTTAATATTGGAGGAGATATCTATACAACAATGCTGAATACTTTAAAGAAATTCCCTGGGTCCAAACTGCATGACATGTTCAATGGGCAGCCAAAACTCCGGACAGATTCTAAGGGAAGATTCTTCATTGACCGGGAGGGAAAGAATTTCAAGTACATCTTAGAATACCTGCGGAGTGGCCAAGTCCCCACACAGTGCATTCAGGAGGTATACAAGGAAGCAGTCTACTATGAGATTGAGCCGTTGGTGAAAGCACTGGAAGAGACACCACAGATCTTCGGGGAACAAGTTGGAAGAAAGCAGTTCTTGGCCAGAGTGCCTAACTACAGTGAGAATATTGAGGTGATGATCCGCATTGCCAGGGCAGAGGTGATGGCATCTCGGTACTCTAATGTCATTGTTTGTATTGTGAGGACTGAGGAAGATGCTTCCAAGGGCCAAGATGCTCTGAACTCTCTACACATGGACAAAGAATCTGTGGTAAAATTTGGGCCGTGGAAGGCCACCCCAGGGGCCTCAGATCTTTTGGATTGTATTAAAGCTGACATTGAGGAGAAGGGATACAAAGTGTCCTATACGTCCTACATAATAGACAAAGGATTTCTTTTCAAGTCCTATGACTTTTTTTACAAGTTTGTATTCACGTGGTGGTAAACGTGGTTAAACTGCTATATGTGGAGAAATCCCAGTTATTTTTATATAACCTGTATGTACTGTATCCACACAATGTGAGCACTAAACAAATACCACTCCAGACTAACATTCCATCATTTTAATTTAGGTAGGGGTTATTAAAAAATGATTACATTTTTTATATTTGAATAATCAGGAAAAGTCTTATAATCCAGAATGGCAAAATAAAATTACTTTTGGTTTCAAATTAAAACAAAGCAAAAAAAAAAAAAATCTGATCACTTATCCATTGCCTAGTGTCAATATATATAACCGAATCATTAGAGTGGCTTACATTGAAAGTATTTTGTAAATATTAGAACAAATGTTTAAGTACAGTGTTTTAATAGTTTAATCTCAGTTACTCCCATCTCTGAGATTAGCAGCATTTAAAAAAAAATAAAAAATAATGTACACCCCTACTTGTTCAGGACTGCCCCAAGCCTCTCTTCCCACATCCTGCCAGTGGAAGACGCTCATTCCTGTTGCCTGTGCAAGTGCGCATGAGATCATAGCACACAACACGACTCATTAGCTACTGTGTTAGAGCGCAATACTTTCTCTGGAAAGGGGAAGCCTATGGGATGTATGTTTGCTTGTTTTTATAATGCCATTGCTGCCAGAGGTAGGACTACCAGCAATTTAAAGGGGGCCGGTCTGCTTGAATTCAGATTTATATATTTGAAAATGTATTTTTCTGTCATGTTTTGTCAAAAGACCAGCAGATGCATAGTTTGACTGACATGTTTTTATTTTTAGGCATTAAAGTATTAGGCTCAGTGCAGCATCGTATGTCATGTAAGGTCTGTATTGCACTGAGAGCTTTATTTGGCTCACTTTTCACACACAAATGTATTAATATCGCCTAACAGAGGGGTGGGCAATTATTTTATCCTGAGGGCCACATCTCTGTTTACATCACAATGCACATATTTGGAGCAGTCATTCCAAGGGCTCTACCACTGTAGCAATTGTGAGTATACTATCCTTTTGCAATCTAAGATAATCGATCTGGAAAGAAATACTGCAACACTGCGTGTTAAGAAAGCAAAAGAATGTGACGAACGCACACCGAGAGAGAACAAAATGGAGTGATTTGCTCAAGGCATGTGTGGCCTCTCAGGTGCTGCTCAAGACACGTTCTTCGCTCCCATGTGCCACTGCAGAGAGGAAATTTCCATATTCTTACCAGACTGGTCCCACCCACAGGCAGTCCAGCTCCGAAATGTCAGGCAAATCCTCTCTGCACGAGAGAAACAGCACAAACCCAGACGTACATTTTGATCTATGTGGACCTCGTCAGTGGGGTGCAGCTGATTCCCTCTAGGCCAGTGGTTCTCAACCCGTGCCCTCAGTGGCTACTAACAGGCCAGGATTTGAGAATTTCCTTTTAAGAGCACAGGTGAGTTAATCAATATGACTGAGCCTCTGATCAACACACTTGTGTTCTAGCAGGGAAATTCCTGGCCTGTTAGTGGCCACTGAGGGCACGGGTTGAGAACCTCTGCTCTAGGCACATGGAAGCAAGGGCCCATGCCCTGCGTGTTATCCATTGCAAAGAAAAAATATAAAGTAGTAGTAGAAAGATTCTCTCTACACTTTGAAAAAAATTAGATATTTGTGGGGCATCGGACAACACAAAAAAAAATACCCAGCGGGACACTATTACATCGTTGGTGAATGTAATGAAACCTAACCCTTTATTGGTATTTATTAAAACAAAAATGTATTAAAAGACACAATGTCTCCCTGTCTACGTATGTAAGGACGCTATCCCATTCCTAGCTCACAGCTGGGAATCAATAAATTGTACACACAGGCAGGTACTCCTATCAAGCATCATATAGCTCTGAAATAGCACAACACTTAATTTAACCCTGTAATTACCTACTGTTAAAGAGAAAAGTGTCACAGAAGTCTATGTTAAAGTCCAATTACTTGTTTCGAGAAAACAGTTTGTGTTAAGATACCATGGTTTGGGTATCTCAATCTCCTTTCACATCGACGGTTAGATGATATATGTCTAATATAATACGCTGGGAGATATAGATTTCACAGGGATGCATCATCTATAAAATTGGCTGTAACCTTTCATTTGCGGCCACAGGAGTGGGTGTCTTACAAATAACCAGCGCAGGCAGAGATTTAAAGAAACGGTTTTAAAAAAAAAAAAAAAAGGTGATTTTAACCTAGTGGCGTTAACCTTCTACCTTTTAATCAAAAAAACTCCTTTCATTAAATAAATACTCCAATGTAAGATTATGACAAATGCACAGGTTGTGAGGCCTAAAGCGTTCTACATGGCAGGGAAGTCCTGTCTAAGATGCAACTATTGCATTTATAAAGCTATCTGTAACCCTTTACTTTGTTGCAGCAAGAGTGGGGGTCTCACAAATTAACACACCCTCCATGGCAGCGAACTCTTGTCTGAGATGCAACTATTGTATCTATGAAGCTAGCTATGACCCTTAATTTGCTGCCTTAAGGTGGGGGTCTCACAAATAACCAGCATATGCACTGCAAAGAGGAAACTGAAAATGCCCAAATTTGCCCAGATAGAATTGATCATCGAACACTGTGTGATACTAGAAAGGAGCTTGGAACTCACTGAGCAAGTAGAAATATTGCAACACTGTGATACTGGAAACCTGGAAAGGAGCTTGGAGCTCACAGAGCAGGTACTATGTGGTGGTGGGGAGTAGTAGTGAGGAGGGTGGGGTTGTAGATGAGCAGGTAGGCAGTTGGGTAACAGGAAGCGAGTAGAGAAATAGGAAAGCCTGCTCTAAGTTGCCTCAAACCAACAGCTGCAAGATTGTGTGAAGAAGTAGATGAGAACTAGCATTTTTAATTTGTTTAGATAGGATACAATGGTCACAACATAGTTTCATTTGAGATCAGTTTGAAGAAGTAAAACCATATAGGTTTAAATAAGACTATAATATTTTGAAATTGGCCTTTTTAAAGGGTTTGTAATATATGAAAATAAATGGAGCTCCAATTGCTCTAAATATTTTTTTTAGCATGTAGAGAGGTATGTAAATAGTATGCAATTTGTAGTTCAAAAGTAATTTAATTATAAAGGCTCCCCTACCCTCTTTTTACCCACGTCACTCTGCTCTCCAAGACTATCTGAATAGAGAGCAGCAATGGACAATCTTCAATGAGTATAAGTAAAAACCTGCCCTCCTTTTTCAAGGGTGACGGGGTTTTACTTGTGCCTAAAGAATTAAGGATGTCTCTTGCTGCGGATTGTCCGGTCCGAAAACCAGATTCCACAACTGAGGGGAGATGGTAAAGGAGTGGGAACCTTTATATTTGAATTACTCGAGCTAAAAATGGCATACTATTGACTAAACCCTCTACAAGCTGAAAAATTATGTAAAGCAATTTGAGCTCAGTTCATTTTATATATTACTATCCCTTTAAAGGGATAGAATTGTCTAATTTTAAACAAATTCAGTCTTGTAAGTCACCCTAGTAAGTTGATTAGTATGGATAAGGAAAAGGTTTATATTCTGAACATATTCTTTTAATTTATATATAGTAGGCAAGAAGCAATGGTAGAAGAGCCTCACAACTACCCTACAACCATACCATTCTTCCTTACCCAACACAAGAAGAGGTGAAGTGAAGACTGGATAAGACTGACAAAGCACCTGTACCTGATCATATACCTCCAAGAGTTATTTGGGAACTCAGTGCCGCAATACTGGCTTAGTCAAAAACGTGCCTTTATTTAAAAATGAAACTAAAACAGAACTTAAAGGGATAGTAATACTTCGTTTTAACTTTATTTTATTTTGTAGGCATTAAAAAAACATGAAGAATGATATAAGTCTTATTTCTCAAACCTTTATGGTTTAAGAGATATTCACAAACAAAGTATCTCCCCCCTGTTCAACCAGGTCAGAAGGGAGGTGCCCAGGTAGACTGCAGAGAGGGACAATCTTCAATTAAGATAAGGGAAAAAGCTGAAAAACATGTCAAGGGGGGAAGGGCTTTCATTGTTTTCATACAAAGAAAATTGTCCCCTTCTGTTATCTGTCTGGTCATACAACCAGAGTCACATCTGAGAAGAGATGGCTTACACTAGGTAAAAGGGGCGGGGAGGGGAACTTTGCTTGTGAATATCTCATAAACCATAAAGATATGAGATATCATTCTTCATGTTTTTTTAATGCCTACAAAATAAAATAAAGTTAAAACGAAGTATTACTATCCCTTTAAGAATAATAGACAATTGCGTTTCACCTAATTAGTGGGGAAATTGCTTGAAGAGAGAGTATGGGATTATATTTAGGATTACATTTGAAAAATATAAGCAGGAATCGAAGAACAGATCTTGCAAAGAAATCGATCAAGATTCTGTGAAGAAGTAGTAACCTAGATAATCGTAAAACAGTAAATGTAGTATATCTAGATTTTGCAAAGCCATTTGATATAGCACCACACAAGGATGGCCTATAAAAGAAGAAAATTGGGTATAAGGGATAACCTTTGTTTAAATGTATTTGAGAATGTTTCCTACCATTCAACCAATTTCCTTGAGAATGGAGAACCTCAGGGTTCAATACTTGGTCTACTGCTTTTTAACATGGTTATAAACGAGCTGAACATAGGTATAGAAAGCAGAAATTCAATATTTGCAGATGACACAAAATTATGCAGGGCAATTAATTCAGAACAGGATGTTTGTTCTCTACAGAAGGATTTACATAGAATGGCAGATTGGGCAATCAAATGGAATCTGAAATTTAATGAACGAAAGTGTAAAGTTATGCAACTGGGAAGACAAAGAAGCAGCTACTTATGGACTTAAAGGGATAGTAATACTTACATTTAACAAGGCTGCATCTTGTAGTCCCCAATGCCATCTCTCAAACCTTTATGGTTTGAGAGATAGCAGATTTCAAAGCTCCCCCTCCACTGATGTCAACGCTTTAGCTGACTGCAGGGGAATCCGGTCCCGGGACCGGCGGAGGCTCTTCAGCAGAGCAGAGATCGGGTTATGGAAAAAGAAATCCTTCACTGGAACAGTCTTCTACGTGTGCTGGAAGACCATTCCAGTGAAGGATTTCTTTTGCAATAATGCGATCTCAGCTCAGCTGAAGATCCTCCTCTTTCCCAGGGACCGGATTCCCCTGCAGTCATCTAGTGCACTGAAGTCGGGGGATGTGGTTGCCTTACTTTTACAGTCCCTGACAGAAAGATCTCTGGAAACCTTAAAAAAAAAAAAAAACTTGCATAATTGTAAAATCAGAATAAAATATTACTATCTAATTTTTGCTCTGCTCAATGTATAGCAGCGCTGCATTTTGTGTACAGCAAGCCAGACGCACTGGTCACATTTCATTGCTCATCTTGGCCTTTAACCCTTTGAGTGCAAAAGTGATATGCAACACATTGCTTTGCAATATGTTTCGTACCTCTCTTGCACTTAAAGGGTTAAAATATACATCTGCTTGTCAGGGTTATCCTTTGCTGTTCGTTACGGTAACGATATGCAGGACATTTTGAATGTATATGCAAAACTGAATTCAAAAGGCCAGGGCTTACAAGCATGCATAATAAACATGCATAATATACAGTCAGATTGGGGCATGTTGGGCCCACTTGAAATGTTAGAATTGTAGATATATAAGCTCATGCCCCCAGTACCATGGCAGCAGCCTTCCTGCCAGTGGACATACAGGGGAGGTCTGACTGTCAGATTTATGATAAAACTGAAGTCCAAACTTTAGAGAAAATCTTTTTCACTTAGTTTTGTTATTTTACTATAATAGCTGTGAAGGAGAGTGTTTAAACATGGAGTGATTCACGTTTATAACTGGTTTATTGTGAAACAAACTGCTCTAAAGGGAAATGATGGCTTCCATTGGTGATGGGCATCAACACTATGAACAAAAAAGTGATCAAGAAAACATATCATTACATGAAACAAGCAGGACAATATAGCATTAAGGTCACTAGAGGGGCAATATACCAATCCAAGAGACCAGCAGGGCAATAATATAAGATTACATGAGACCAGTTTTGCAGCAATGATGACAATGCAGAGACAAACTAGAGCTACAAGATGGCAGAGAAGTTCTATTTGGGGGCACACAAGTCAACTGAGCAGATATGTACGGACAAAGGGAGGCATTTGGGGTTAAAAGTGGCACAAGAGTGATATATGGGGACACTGGATGTATATGGGTACATGGGGCAAGGGGTACAACTGCATTATTTTGGAGCATTTTTCTGCTCTACCCCCCTCCCCAGTATCTCCTTCTGCCCAAACATAAATACTCCACTCGGAGTATCTATGTATAGGCAGAAGGAGGCACATACAACAAAGGGGGGGGACTACAAGAGTGCTTTAGGGTGTAAATGCGACTATATTAATGAACCCTGTATGGTCACAGTGGGTCACTTAACCCTTTGAGTGCCAGAGGGGTACGCAATACATTGCGTACCCCTCTGGCACTCAAAGGGTTAAGTGTAAGGGAAGGGCTGCAAGTTGTTATGGGAAAGTTATTTGGGGGCACATACAACCCACTGATTCGCTATGAATGGGTAGAAGGAGACACAGGGAGGCTACATTACTTTGATAGTGGGGATGAAAATGCACAAGTAGGCAAATGAAGGCTAAGGTATGACAATGGCAAAACTTATTAAAGCATTAGTCTACCCAGTGGTTTATCTGCTCCAGCATATAACCACGAAATTAATTAACATGATATACACTGGCTCACTGCACAAGCCATGTGCTTCAGAGGCAGACAGTGGCCTGATGTACAATCGGGTTAGTTGTAGCGTAATGTATCTGTGTGCCTGTCAGTCACATTCCTCTTGCAGTGCTCACATGCATATCGTGTTAAATTTCATCACTGCTACTGACAAACCCCTACATGACAGCAGTAAGGTAGCTGGTGCTCTCTGTTGCCATATCTTAACCCTCATTTCCTTATATGTGAGTTATTAGCCCTCCTGTGAATATAATGTGCCTCCTGTAATGTAATGGTGCATGCATAGCTGATTTGTACAGCACAATGTCTTGGTGGGCCATCTATTGACTACCCATGTCCTTTACCACAGATAGGAAATAGTTGGACTACATCCTCAGCCTGCAAAAACTCAAATGGGAATGATGGGAGGTGTAGTCCACCAACAGCTAAAGCTCTACAGTTTCATAGTAACATAGTTGATGAGGCTGAAAAAAGACATGTGTCCATCAAGTCCAGCCCATGCCAAAAACACACCTGTTGATTCAGAGGAAGGACCCCCCCCCCCAAAAAAAAAAAAAAAAAAAACACACAAAAACATTGAAGCCATTTCCAATTAAGCCCCTAGGGGGAAAAAAATCCTTCCTGACTCCAAATGGCAGTCAGATATTTCTCTGGATCAACAACCTTTCTGCATTGAAGCCATATGTCTTAATTCCCAATATTGTTCTGGGCTAGAAAGGCATTCATTGCTTTTTTGAGAGCAGTTACAGTATCTGCAAGCACAACATCCCGAGGCAAAGAATTCCATAGCTTTACTGCCCTTACTGTAGAAAATCCTGTTTTTGTCTTAGTCAAAAGTGCCTTTCCTTTAGTCTCAATGGATGACCCCTCGTTCTTAGCTCAGCTCTTTGTAAATTATTTATTGGTTAGTTCTTTGTATTGACCTTGAATATATTTGTAAATGGTAATCGTATCACCCCTTAGATATTTCTTCTCTAATGTAAACAAACCCAGTTTGGCTAGTCTTGCTTTACAACTCAGATCCTCCAGTCCCTTTATCAGTTTTATTTCATGTCTTTGCACTTATTCCAGTTCAGTAATGTTTTTTTAAGAACTGGTGCTCAAAACTGTACTCCGTATTCAAGATGAGTCCTTACCAAGGATTTATTATAGAGGTAGAATTATATTGGCATCCTGTGCATCTACACCTCTTTTTATGCAGGGTAGTACCCTGTTTGCTCTTGCAGCAGCTGAGTGACCCTGCACATTGCTGTGAAGTCTATTGTCTATCAGTACTCCTAAATCTTTCTCTAATGAGGATTCCCCAAGTTGTTTCTCATTTAGTGTATATGTAGCATGTTTGAATCTACAGCCCAAATGCATAACCTTCCATTTATCTACATTGTCATCTGCCACTTTTCTGCCCATTCACTGACTAACTGAACCCATTGGCACCCCACTTACAACAACTCTGCCATCTATAATTTAACCAGTTATCTGTACATGGATTGAGATCAGTATCGGTATGCGGTAACTTTTTGTGAGGCACTGTATCAAAGGCTTTCGCAAAATCCAATTATACTACATCAACAGAGATTCCCTTGTCCAAATTACTACTTACCCTTTCATAAATACAAGCAAATTAGCCTGACATGATCCATTCTTCATAAAACCATGCTGATTCCTACTAATAATATTGTTTGTTTTCACATAGTTCTGAATGCTGTCAGTTAGTAATCCTTCTCATATTTTACCCACTATGGAAGTCAATCTCACAGGTAATAAATTTCCTGGTTTGGATCTTGCCCCCTTTTTGAACAATGGAACTACATCTGCTTTCCTCCAATCACAGGACTCTATGCCTGATGAAAGTGAATCAATAAATATTAAGTCTAATGGTCTTGCTATTACTGAACTAAATTCTTTAAAGGGATAGTAATACTTTAATATTACTAATCCCCATAGTGTAGCTATTTAAGATATCAGTAAGCAAAGTTACCCCCTCCCTCTCCCTTCCCTGAAGTCAGCATTGTACTGACTGCAGGGGAAGTCTGTCGTATGACAGGCTTGCTGCTCTGCAGCTGAGCCGAGATCGCATTAGTAAAAAATAATTATTTCACTGAAACGGTCTTCTATGTGTGCTTGCAAACCAAGCACACGTAGAAGACCGTTTCAGTGAAGGATTTCTTTTTTATTAACGCGATCTCTGCTCTGCTGCAGAGCCACCTGATGCACGTAAGACCAGATTCCCCTTCAGTCAGAGTTCTAGCTGCAAGGGGAGGTAGGGGGGAACTTTGAGAGTGATTATGTCTCAAACCATAAAGGTTTGAGAGATTGCACTGGGTGCAATTAATTTATTTTTTGAATGCCTATAATTGGGGGGATTAGTACATTTTAAGTATTACTATCCCTTTAACCCCTTCGCGACACAGGACGTACATGTACGTCCTGTGTGGCTGTCACTTAGTGACAGAGGACGTACATGTACATCCCGGAAATCCAGCTCCCCGCGCGGCTGCACGCCGTTCGGGGACTCCGGATTCTTTTACACACAAAAAAAAATTGTTAGACGGGCGTTAAGTGACGGCCGCGTCTGCACGCGGCCGTCACTAAGGGGTTAAACGATTTAAAAGCATGCTTCTTATTTCCCTGCAAACCTCATTATCAAGCTGCATTGGTCTCAATTTACTCCTCCTCTTCTTAATCCCCAATATTATTTACTGATGTGTATATTTGCCTAAGAGCATTTTAAAAACATTCCATGATTCTTGTACATTTTTATCTTTGAAGAGTATATCCCACTTAATATCCTTTAATACTGCTTTTAGCTTTGTAAAATTAGCCTTTTTAAAATGTAATGTAGAAGTAAATTCTCCACTCCTGATGTACTCATTGCTGTGCTGTCATTACTATTCAGATTGCAATTTCCCCTGTCCCTGGGCCAGTGCAGTAATGTTTCAGAAGGTGCGTAGCAGATGTTTCCACCATACATGTACATGTGATTCGTTCCTCCATTCCACATTGGGCTTTCTACAGTGAGGACTCATCAGGGAGTGTCTTGCTTGCCTTCCCACATGTTGTTCCATGCATAATGCACTGAACTCTGCCAGAAAATGGGTGGCACATGACTTTAAAGGGCACACACAATTTCTCTGATAGCTAAAGCACGGCACCTTAGTAGTAGGCCTATCTCACTTTGAAGAACAATATGTCCCGTTATTACTGCCACAAGGTTAGCTGTCATATTTACATATCTGGCCCATAAAACACACCGCAACTGGGTTTTACCAACATCCTGGGCCCACCGTGATTACTGACAGCATCCTAGTGGACTAACCTGACCCTGTGGTGTTTGTCTTTTTGCTATTTGTTCTTCACTCATGTTCATTTTAGTTGCACCCTTTAAAGTTGCAGTCATTTTTTTTTTAATGAAAACCTGCATGTTAGACCTTTTCGAGTTGTTTTATTCAAAAGTGATAAAAGGGTGAAATTTACCTGATGTTGTTTCCTTTTCTTCTGTGTGCAGCCACAACATGTACAAGTGGTTCTTGACTCCTCCCCTCCAGCTGGTAGGACCAATTCGACACTACTTAAGGACCTCTACTCCCCCATCATCTCAGTTATCCTTTTGGCGAAGCTGCAAAGAAACAGAAACAAGATTATGGGTACAGTGTGCCGTGGATGGGCACAGAAGACAGGGTGAAATTTACCTGATGATATTTCCTTTTCTCCTGGGTCCAGCCATGGCAGGTACATGTGGGTCTTGACGCCTCACAACCAGCTGGTAGGACCAATTTGAAACTACTTAAGGACCTCTCCTCCCCATCTTCTCTGTTATCCTGCAAGAAAAAAAACCAAGATTGTGGGTACAGTGTGGCGTGGATGGACACAGAAAAAAAGGAAATATCATCAGGTAAATTTCACCCTTTCTTCTGTTTCCTGGATCTAAGGCATGTACAAGTGGGACACACCAAAGCAGTGAAATGTGGTTGGAAAAGAATCAATACCCACTTACAAGGAAAAGAAGTCCAAAATGATATAGGTGATAAGAAACTGAGAAATTACACCAAGTGCCAGAGTGAAACAAGGAAAAATCCAACCGGTTAAGGTGGAATCACCGCCTGAAGAACCTTCCTTCCAAAGTGAGCATCTGCTGAGGCTGTGACATCCAACTGATAATGCCTGATGACGAAGATCATGTTGCTGCTCTGCATATTTTCTCTGGTAGAAAGGGCTTTAAGTCTATTTGGAGGCTCTAGATTAGCCTCCTCATATGCCAGTTTGGGTTATCCATCTGGCAATGGAAGCTGGAGATCCTTGGAATCTCCCCAGAAATTGAAGAAAAAGGGAATCTGATTTACTGAACTCCATTCTATGGAGATACACGGAGATACATCTCACCAAGTCCAGTAAATTAAGTCTTTTCTCTTTGTCCTCTTTAGGATTAGTACAGATGGAAGGCAACACAATCTTCTGATTTAAATGAAAATCTGATACCAGCTTGCTTCTGAATTTGGGCTTCAAGTGAAGAACAACTTTATCCTGATGGATAATTAAGTATGGTAGCGTACAAGAGAGGGACTGTAGCTCACCAAGTCTCTTGGCAGATGTTACAGCCGTCAAAAATTATGTTTTAAAGGTTAAAGATTTCAGAGAAATCTGGTCTACTTGCTCAAATTATGGAGAATCTGCAAACTGAATAAGTACTAGATTTAGATCCCAGTCCGGAATAATTTGCCTGAACCTAGGCTGTACTTTCTCTGAAGCATTGATAAAGCGTTTGACTATATTCTATTCTGCCAACTGTATGAAGAGAATAGCTGATAGTTGAATTTTTAAAGAAGCAGGGCTAAGACCTGGTTCAAACCCTTTCTGCAAAATGGCCAAAACACTGGCAAGACTAATGGTGTCTCTAGAGATACTCTTCTCTAAACACAAATCCCTGAATATCCTCCATATCCTGTAGTAAACCTTAGAGGTAGAAGCCTTGCGACAGCCAAAACGGTAGAAATGACTGGATCAGATAAACCCCTGAGCCTCAATGATGTCCGCTCAGCCTCCATGATGATAATATGAAGAATCCTGGATTCTGGTGGAGGATTAGGCCTTGTGATAATAGATCTCTCTTAAGTGGGAGAGGCCAGGGATCATCTATCGCCATCTTTATTATCTCAGAGAACCAGATCCTTCTTGTCCATCTGGGTGCTATAATGATCACTTCCATTCCCTCTCTCCTTATCTTTCACAGAACATGGCCCAGAAGGAAAAAGGGAGGAAAAATGTATGCTAGAGATAAACTCCATGAAAATGTATGTATGTATGTATGTATGTATGTACACACAGTGTACGCAGCGCCTTACAACAGAAGTAAGTTACATTAAATAAGAGGGGATAAAATAAGTGCCAAATTCATAGAAAAATTAGGAGAGAGGTCCCTGCCCGAAGGAGCTTACAGTCTAAATGTAAATGCATCCTGACCCAGGGCCTTCGTGTTTTTCCTTTTGGTGAAAAACCTGCTGCATTTGTGGTTTGCTGATGATGTCATCAGATCCACCTCTGGTGGACCCCATCTGTCCACAATCTGAAGAAAGATCTCCTGATATATTGACCATTCTCCTGGGTCTAAGCACTGCCTGGTCAGGAAATCTGGCTGCACATTGAGGCTGATATTGCTAGTAGGTTCTCCCTGCTCAGATGAAAATCTTGAATACTTCCTTGTTGAGGGATACACTTCTTGTGCCTCCCTGGTTTCTGATATATAGAACTGTCATTGTACTGTCTGACCTGATATGGACCACTTTTCCTCTCAGTTTCTATTGAAACTTAAGTAGACAGTTTGCTACTGCTCTTAATTACAAGTGCTTTATATGAAGATGTTTCTGACCAGTTTACTTGCACCACTGTATTGTTCTAGGACCCTCCCCAACCGGTAGGGCTAGTATCTTTGGTTATTACCTGCCATTCAAGATCTTAAAGAGGTATACCCTTGGATAAATTGCTTTGCTTCATCCACCAGGCCAGTTCCTTCTTTGTCTTGAATAAGTAAGTAATTCTCTGGGCCACGTTCAGAGGATTATTGTTACAGTGTTTGCGGAAACAATTCTGAATTCTTCTCATATGAAATCCTGCTCAAGATATAAGCTGAGTCATGGAGGTTAGAACCGAAGAGTTGCAGATGTTTCAGAGCTATCTTGGTGTTAAGCTTTGAGTTCCTCTCAGTCTGCAACTATCAACAGGCTGTCTAGGTAAGGTACCGCTGTGATACCTTTCTCTCTATAGGGTTCCAGGACTACTGCCAGGATCTTGGAGAATACCCTGGGGGCTGATGATAGCACGAACTGTAAGGTCGTGAACTGGAAATGCAGGTCTCTCAGAGAGAACCTTAAGAGTCTTCTGTGACAGGGTCATATGAGAATATGATGATAGGCATCCTAAAGATCTATGAATGTTAAATAAGTCCCGGGATGCACTGCTGATGTTGACCCCATCCTGAAGTGTCTGATACTTATATATTGATTGAGACGTTTCAAATCTAGAATGTTTCTGAAGCCCCCAGAAGATTTGGTAACTAGGAAGAGAATAGAGTAAATGCCTGAGACCCTGTCCGCTAGGAGAACTGATTCTTTAACATTCTTTCTTTCCAGATCCAGGGTCGAGGCCATCAGTGCTTGAGCCCTTGAGTATGTGAGAAGCATGGCCGAGCTTCAGAAAGTAGTTTTGTGTGGAACTTTGTGAAACTTCAGTGGATACCCTGTCTACAGAACCTGGGATACTCAGTTGTCTGGGTTGGTCGAATGACTCCAGGATGGAAAAAAGTTCACCAGTCGTCCCTCAATTGGGACTAGAGGCAGGGCCTGCTACCCTCATTGGAATTTCATCTTGAATTGAGATTTGGGGGAAAAGTCCATCCCGAAGCCTCCTCTAGTTGGCTGGTGAGTTGCAGATTTTTTGACCTATATGGTCTTCCTGAGGTAACTCTTTTGGAATCCCTAAAGGAGTATCTTCAGGGTCTGAAGGAAGACTGGCACTGAGGAGCTGATCTGGGCTTCTTATCTTGGGATAAAAAGGCACTTCTTCCCTCCGAGAGTTTCTTAATGATTTCTTCCAGATGTTGCCCGAAAAGAATTTCTTCTTCAAAAAGTAGAGCCACCAATTTAGTTTTAGAAGAGGAGTCAGCTCGCCAGGATCTCAGCCAGACAGCCGTTCTAGCTAATACCAAAAGAGCAGAAGATTTGGCAGATAGTCTGCTCAGATCTAGTGAGGAATCACAGGAGAAGCTAGTAGCTTCCTGAATAACCGCTTCCTCCTTCATAAGTCTTGATCTCAAGACCGAAGACTCTATTTTCTTTTCTAGTGATGAAAGTCAGATGGGCATGGTTCTTGAAATGCAAGACAGGGTTGTAGCTACCTTGAGGTTTACCTCAATGGCCAGTATTGCTTATTTAAAGCACTGTCCATTCTTCTTTCCATGGGGTCTTTAAGCAAAGGACCATCTTCCATGGGAATGTTTTATGAGATACTTCTGCATCTACCTTGGGGGGGAGTAGACCAGAACCTTACTTGATCTTCATCAAAATGATTCATCCTATTAAATCATTTAGTAACAGTTGATCTCTTATCCCCTTATCCCCCCTCTGCCATTCTGATGTTACAAGGTCTGAAACAGAATGGTGGACTGGAAACACTGGAGTAACTTTCTTGACGCCCAAGAAGGCAGTGTCCATGATGCCTAATTCCTTTTGCTCATCAGATAAACCCAACGTTTTCCTGAGGTTTTTCAGAAATTGTTCCATTTTGTCTAAGTTAAATTATCCTATTTAATCCCACCTTCATCTTCTCCTGATTAATAATCACAATGATGATATCTGCTATGTCCAATGGCCCTCTAGAAGTACCTTCCTGAGGGTCATCCAAACGTGGTCTTTTCCTGGGATTTACTGCGTCTTGCTTAGCTGAGAATGTTTCTTGCATAGAGGTGTGCTTCCATGCAAGAAGAGCTTGGAATTGGGAAGGAATATCTTGGCCAGCAGCTTTTTTTTTTTTTTTTTAGTAGTCTCCCTTATTGCCTTTCCCTTCGTGAGATGGCCTTCTCCTTCCTGACTGAAGGCGTGAGTCAGTCTTCTCCCCAGTTACCATCCTTAGGGGAGATTGTTTGGGTCTACGCGTTTCCTATCTGTGGTATGGGACTGCCATTGGCTTCAGCCTAGTCTCTGCAGTCTGATAGAGTCTCTGCCTCTTTGGTTACCCTCTGCTCCATCCGGAGATTTTCTATTTTAGTTATTGCTTTTTATTTTTACTTTTCTAATAAAGGTGAATTTTACTATACTGTCTGAGTCTTGTCTTGCTTGCATACCATGACAGTCAGCAGTGGGAGTTCACTTGTTTTACTAAGCTGGAAATGCCCTTCTATAATATATTAGTGTTTCATAACAAAAGTTTACTACTCCTTTAATTTCCTAGACCAGTGGGCTCTCCATAGTATCTATAACTCAAAGGATCATGAAATTTGTAATCCTGTAGTGTGAGGCAAAGTACTGTTCCCTAGTCTTACAAATGTCCTTAAAGGGACAGTAATACTTAAAATGTAAAAAAAAAATATGTTGTATGGTTTATCCCCCTGAGTAAAAAAGGGTACTCCCACTGCTGAAAGGTGTTTTACTCAAAAGTTCTTACAGCTAAAAGTTTTTTTTTTTAGGTGCAATATCACAGTGGCCTGAAATTGTATAGTGGTGCATTTGCTACACCATCCTATGGACAGCTCTGGTCCCAGGACCATAAGTCTCCATAGGATGGTGTAACAACAGCATCACTGTACAATTTCAGGCCACTGTGTTATGGCACCTAAAGAATTCAACTTTGAGCTGTAATAACTTTTGAATAAAACACCTTTCAGCAGTGGGAGTACCCTTATTTTACTCAGGGGGATAAACCCTACAACATATTTTTTTTTACATTTTAAGTATTACTATCCCTTTAACCTATTTACATTCAAACACAAAATACATGTGAAATAAACTGGCCAAAGAAATTCATAAACTGGATACTACAGCATGATGTAAACTGGTCACAGGAAACCAAAAGTCTGTGGTTGGTGCACGGGCAGTTTCCCTACAAGTAGACACCAACAAACGGAGTTAAGTGTTCTGGGATTCCCTGCAGGTTTTTTGCTATATTGTAACCCTTTGGATATTAAGGACAAATAGCTCTTAAAGGAGCAGTACATTTTATTAAACTTTTTTTTCCCTTTGGAGTAGAATGGGCACTACTGTTGGTAGATTTTTTCATTCAAAAAGTTATTACAACTTTGATTTTTAATCAAAAATCTCCACCTGGTGTCCAAAAGACATTTTTAATAATGTACTCTATGGGAGAACTCAGTCTCTGACTATGGTTCTCCATAGTACGTTATAAGAAGAGCACCAGATGGTGACCACAACATAAACTTAAATATAACTGAGAATCAAAATTCTCCCTACAGTGAGAGTACCCTCTTTGTTTGTCAATTTGCATTTTATTTTATTAATATATGTTTTATAAAGCATACTGCTCCTTTAACCCTTAGGCGCATAAAGGATTAATGGAACACCTGATACTAAAATCCACATAGCTATTGTACTGGTATGTTGTCTGTAACTTTCACAGATATTAATGTACACAGCACTGCATACAAGATTGGTAACACTATTTAAAAAGAAAGATTAACATTAAGTAAAAACGTCTATAACTTGATGGAACTAACATTATGATATTGCCAGCCGTATTCACAAAATAAACGTGGAGCAATTCTAGTGCAAACCATCTGCACCGTAGGGAATAAATATGTAACTCCCAAAACTCCTACTAACTTAGATGATTATTTTAACCTATTGAAAGATGGCGAGGACGCCAACACATTACGAAACAATGCGTTAGAGACCTTGCCAGCATTCAAGGGGTTAAAGTCCCCATTTAAATCAACTGGAAATATTATCAGTCATATTATTAGTCCCCTATGATGTAGTTAGTTTACTGCAGAATTGCTTCTCGTCTCTTTTGTGAATAAGGTCCTACACATGAGGGGGAGATGCACTTAGGGGTGATAAAGAGATGATAAAAGCAGTGATATATCTTCTTCAATTACTGTGTTATTCTGTGGAGCCTATGCGCTAAGATCTCTAAAGTGGAACTGGAAAAGCGGTATCACTGGATGGTAGCTTAGCTTTATCACCTTTTTATCACACTTTGGTGCATAATCCCCATGGTGTTTTTCATCAGCTTGGTGATCCTCTGAGCAGTGCAACAAACAATAGCCACCAGAGCATTAGCACTTGTAATGGCAAATATCTTATAGAAGCCATAAAGTACATTGTTGTTTTTGTTATTATTTTTATATTTAGACCTGAGGAATGCAAGGGTACTCCCAATGCTGGGATATTTTAAATACAGAGAGGGACAATCTTCAGTGAACATAAGGAAAACCCTGAAAAACCTGTCAAGGGGGGCCCACTGTAAGAAGAATGTCCCTTACTGTGACCTGTCTGGTCAAGAGACCAGATTCCACATCTGAGGGGATGTGGCTTACATTAGGCAAAAGGGGTGGGAGGGGGATACTTTATCATTCAATTACTCTTGAACTACAATTCAGTCAGTACTGAAATAACACTCTTCATGGCCCAAATACTATGAAGATTAATTGGAGCTGCTTTTATTTTGAAACATTGCTATCCCTAGCATGTGAAATGCATAAAATACCGTTACACCCTCATACTTTCCAACATTTCAAAAAACATTTCTAGGGACAATTTTCCCCTGGGGAGTACCTTATTGCAGTAAATCAACATAAAACCCTGTGCAACAATCTTAAAGGGATAGTAATACTTTGTTTTAGCTTTATTTTATTTTGTAGGCATTAAAAAAACATGAAGAATGATATAAGTCTTATCTCTCAAACTTTTATGGTTTGAGAGATATTCACAAGCAAAGTTTCCCCTCCCGCCCCTTTTACCTAGTGTAAGCTATCTCTTCTCAGATGTGGAATGCAGTCCATAGACCAGACAGATAACAGCAGGGGGACAATCTTCTTCCTATGAAAACAATGAAAGCCCTGCCCCCTTGACAAGTTTTTCCCTTATCTTAATTGAAGATTGTCCCTCTCTACAGTCTACATGGGCACCTCACTTCTGATCTGGCTGAACAGTGTTACATCAGTAAAAGGGGCAGGATGGGGATACTTTGTCATTGAATTACTCTTGAACTACAACTCTGACAGTATTGAAATACTATGATGATTAATCAGAGCTGCTTTTATTATGAAACATTACTATCCCTTTAAAGGGATAGTAATACTTCGTTTTAACTTTATTTTATTTTGTAGGCATTAAAAAAACATGAAGAATGATATAAGTCTTATCTCTGAAACCTTTATGGTTTAAGAGATATTCACAAACAAAGTATCCCTTCCCTGTTCAACCAGATCAGAAGGGAGATGCCCAGGTAGACTGCAGAGAGGGACAATCTTCAATTAAGATAAGGGAAAAAGCTGAAAAACTTGTCAAGGGGGGGAAGGGCTTTCATTGTTTTCATACAAAGAAAATTGTCCCCTTCTGTTATCTGTCCTGTCATACAACCAGACTCACATTTGAGAAGAGATGGCTTACACTAGGTAAAAGGGGCGGGAGGGGGAAACTTTGCTTGTGAATATCTCATAAACCATAAAGGTTTGAGAGATAAGACTTATATCATTCTTCATATTTTTTTAATGCCTACAAAATAAAATAAAGTTAAAACGAAGTATTACTATCCCTTTAAGTCTGTACTAGTACAGCATAATAGACACTCTCCTCACCTAAATACAAAATTATATAAAAAGCATCACCAACATGTCGGGAATCTCACAACCTATAAACGTTTAGTCTGGAATACACAACTTGTTCCAACAAACTAAACAATGCTGCATTCCGCCTTGAGTTGGCCCCTTTACACCAATATTTGAAATGTTGGAATAAATGTCACGTTGTATATCATTAGCATACCTGGGAACTTTCAATTGAGGGCTACCCGGATGGTAGTCCTCTGTTCAGCAGGGGGTAAAAAAATGACGCTAATCGCGCCAAAAAGGGGCGGGGCTTAACGTGTGAGATTTAACCCTTTGAGTGCCAGAGTGGTACGGAATGCATTGCAAAGCAATGCATTCAGTACCACTCTGGCACTCAGAGGGTTAAATGTGTCACACAGAAGGCTGGGGACGAAGGCACAACGGGAGAAAAAGCAGATGTGGCAGAGTTTCAATAGAAACTCTCCACATCCGGAGGAATCAGCCTCTGCCCCGGAGACACGGTAAAGCTCTGTCAGAACAGGAGTCTCCGGTGCAAATCCGGAGAGTTCCCAGGTATGATCATTAGATACGAACAGAGTTTAATTTCTTTCTTTGTTCATTTACCCTCTTTAACACGCAAACATCCTAAACTATTAATTAACCTTTTCATGACAGCACAAATAATTTGACGTACAGATTCCATTCAGAAACCATAAAAAGTTTGTCAAAATCGATGACTGTCCCATTGTAAACAGCTAGAAAGTGCCCTTTTGCCATAGTAACAAAACGTCTCAAGACAGCAGCAGCCGTCACCTCTACGTTTCATTTCCCAGGAAAGCGCTGTTTGCCCTCCCCCTTTGTTTCATTCACAAACTTTATTTGAACGAAACGTTCAGTCAAATGGACAAGATCTGTACGCGTTAGAAGAGTGGCTACGGCGGCTTCTGCGGACCAAACTTCCTGAATCATGGCGGCCCACCTGAAAAAACGGGTCTATGAGGAGTTTACTAAAGTGGTACAGGTGAGACAAACTGGGGGTGAAATGAGAATTCACTGGATGTCGTAAGAGTGTGTTATGTACTCCATATCCCGTTCAGACCTCATGGTTGCATTCTGGAAAGCTTGGTACTTTGTATTACGCCTAACAAATAAGGCTTCCTGTGACAACCGGCAGTTCTGGACTACAGTTCCCAGCTAGTCAAAGGATTGTAATTATAGTCCAGAACACCTGGAGAGCCTGATGCTGCCTACTCCTGCTTTGTTTGTTGCTGGTCAACATGAGTCCCACCTGATCTTGTGGTTGCGGACCACGCTTCCTGTCATCCCCTGCCAGCCAATGGCTGGGGATAGTGGGAATTGTAGACCACAACTCAGGTTGTCTCTGGTTGTCCAACATAACACATTTGATTTCTCTGCAGACGCTGAGGCAGATGTGCTAAAGATGAACTGAAGTGATTGTGGAGCAAACAACAACTGCAAGGGGATAGATAAAGCGCATTGTTTTAAATTAGTTGGAAGCTTGCCTAGAATTCAGAGCCCTGTTTAAAGCAATGGGGATCTTTATTTGTTCCCAAAAGAGTACTTTGGTTTGTGCCAGGATTTGGTAAGCATTATTTTGCATGAAGTTTAGTTGAAACACTACATTTTTTACCAGCATAAGTGTTAATGGCTAGCCTAATACAGTAGATATCAATTTTCTTTGAACCAAAAATAAAAAACATTTATGGAGGTATATATTTACAGACTATTTGGGCCAGGTGTGCAGTCTGCAGCTTTAGCAGTTGTTAAACTATGTCTCTGACCATCCTCAGCCTGCCATAAGAGCTCTAGTCCAGCAGCAGGTTCCACTTTGCGTTGGAGTACTGTATCTAGTGGTGTCTGTCTACATATTTATTAAATTTGGGTATGGGCACAATGGTTTGCAACATATGTCTATACAGTTATTTGACTGCTACTCCCATTATCTTCACTGGGCAATGGAAATTGTAGTCCATCAACAACTAGAGGGCTACATGTTACTCATAACTGATAGCCTTGGGTTTAATTTTTTGTAAGATTAATTGAAAAACTGATGTTGCCACTAGATGAACCACTTGAGAACCAAATGCTTTGCACACCCCACTGGTCCTCAAGGGCTTAATGTTGCAGTCTACCTCCTCTTTGACTTTGCATATTTTGCAAGAGCATATGTGAACATTGTCTGGGACTGTTTACATTGTGGGAGAGTGACACAATAAAATAATAACTATAATTAATGTAGATAGTAATTCCTTTACAGAAGGGGCTCTCAAACCTGTCCTCAAGCCTCCCCCCAACAGTACATGTTATCCTCAAGTTAATTAGAAGTGAATGTTGGTAACTCAGACAGATCCTTCAGAGTGACTGAGCCATTGATTGATTTTCCTGAGTTCTTGTGAGGAGATCCTGAAAACCTGCACCATTAGGGTAGCCTGAGGACAGGGTTATGTGGTTCTGCTCAACAACATGTAGATAACTTAGAACTGCAGAAATACGTTCACATATTGGAAGCCTGATAAGGCTTTGATAATTAAGACTAAAGGAAGATTCTGTTAAGTGACATTTTACTTTGGCCATAACTATTGATTTCAGCAGTAAAAAATTGGTGAAATTGGATTCCAGCATAATTGGTGCACCTGAGCATGCCTCCCTATAGTACATTTATTTATCCAGGGCCAATCCACAGCAGAGAACTTGCTTATCTGGCACCGGAGTGGTTAATACATTTCATAACCCAAATGAATGCCATTACCATCCATAAACCTCTCCAACAGGTCCACAAATATTCAACATTTTGAGTGCCAGGTAGGTGACTTACCCATTGCTCTGTGTTGCTTAGACTTTGTGCCAGTCCTAGAGGTGGCAAAACCCTTATACCTGTCCTAGACTTGGCAGATCCTCTGTACTAGTGCTAGAGATGCCAGTCTGTGTATCCCCTGTACCAGTCCTAGAGGTGGCAGGTCCCCTGTACCAGTCCTAGAAGTGGAATGTTCTCTGTGTGTGTGTGTATATCAAATGTGTCTCTTAATAGTTCTTCCACAGTCAAGTTAGAACACAAAACATGCCCTGTTGGGGGATGTTTCAAGGTTTGAGTGCTTGTGCCCTAGTACAATTGTGGGCTTGAGGCACTTCACCTGGGGCAGTGAGTCATGGGAGTTGTAGAGTGGCAGCAGCTGGAGGTTGTCAGATCGTCCATCCCTGCACCAACAAAATTTTGTAAAATCAAACAATTTTTTTCCCCAGTCTGTCTTATAAGGAACGTATATAATAGACATTTTCATTGGCAATCAGAAGCTACTGCAATTTTGTGAATCAAAAACAAAGAGAACTATCATATTGACAAATTTAAAAATAATTAAATAACACATTTAATCCTAGGTGCCTTGAAACAGTAGTAATGCCCCTTGCCTTCGTTAGATAGTTTACGCATCAGCTGTGCATTCTGCGCTAGGAACAACCAACATTCAAAACAAAACATTAATTGAGGAGGAGGTTTAAAGTGGAACTTTCACAATTAATTCAAATCTGTATATTTGAAAACTACATTAAAAACTACCTATATGTCATGTTACCTAGCAAATGTACAGTAAAGAAGGCACATATACTTGTTACCGTATTCCAATGCATGCTACTTGCGGTACCAGTGGTGTTTCATATGCTAATGAGGGAAGGTCAAGTGATAAGTCCATTTTAAGAAAAACTCAATGAGCAGGATCAATATGTACACATATTACTACAGTGGGGCATAAGGGGAGGAGAATTCTGGACATATTCTCTTCTCATCTTGCTCTTAGCGCCGCATGTCCACTTGTTCTCTTGGATATCTGGTTAAAGCGCTGACCGTGCATGTAAACTTTGTTTCAGGGCATCTTTGAACATGTGATCTTAAAAACACTTGTCTGAATGTGAAATTTTTTATGTGCGTGAAAATGTCTATTTCGTTGTCTTTCATCAGGGTGACACCAGCTCAGTGATGATGTGTTGAGTATGTCACCCTTGCTGAAAGATAAACTTCCGGCCTATGGTGCTTTTGATATGGGTAGCTATCTCCTATCATAAATTCACCAAAGTTTAGTGAGCAAGAATTCAGTAAAGTTGCAATATTTGGGTGGCGTACTCTGGGGCCACCAGCAGACCTTTCTCATAAGCCACATTGGATGGCCTATCTGCAGGGGCATCAGAGAATAATATTCAGCTGACACTCATGTTGGTCAGCCATTAAAGGGACAGTAAAGTCCAATAAAATTTTTTTTAGAGTTTTGTGGAGACTAAAAAAAATAATCTAAATGCCACAAATCCTATCTCTCAAACTGCTATGGTTTGAGAGATATCCTCCACTAAAGTTCATCTTCTCCTGATGTCAGCTGTAAAGCTAACAGAAGGAGATCCATGTCAGCCTACACGAGGAGGCTCTTCATCAGAGCCGCAATAGCATGATTTAAATGGGAACTACCACCCTGCAATAACTTTACATTAATTAATTCTTCATCTGGCAGCTAGCTGCTTAGTAGCGCTAGTCGCCAGAAATATTACCTGGTTTCAAAGATTTTCCAATTTTTCGGAGGCTCACAGTAGCAGGAAGCACGGACCTCTCGTCATAGTGACGTCCGTGCGCCTGCGCTGTCAGTCCGATTTGGAGCTGACTTCTTTGGAACAGTCTAAAAAGGGGTGCAAAAACAGAAGAGATCTAAAAGTGATGTTTATTTATTGTAAAAGACTGACCCCCCCGCATAATATGCACTTACAAGATAGACAATTATTGTTGCTCTTTATAATTGTCTATCTTGTAAGTGCATTTTATGCGGGGGTCAGTCTTTTGGAATAAATAAACACTGCTTTTAGATCTCTTCTTCTGTTTTTGCACCCCTTTTTGCTGTATAGAAATTCAAGTGGTGTGATAGAGGATCATACTGGTGTGGCTGCAACAAAGAAGAGATGTGAAATAAGGTGTGTGGACTCCAAGTGACTGGATCAGATTGAAAAGACTGTGGTTTGATCCATATTTCATTTTTCATTTCATCCACATTTGTATGAATGAGGAACTGAACTTTTTAAGAAAATATAGTAAATTTGATATAATAACTTTAATTGAGTTATCTTCAAAGTATATATACAGGTGTGGGTTAGTCTTGACTTCATTGGCGCTCTAGTGTAGCGTGGGCTGGTTTGCCTTACTTTTTGGGTGTGGTGAACGAGTCCACACTATTTTTTGTATTGGTCTAAAAAGTGTTCTTGCAAACCAGGCACACTTTGTGGACCGTTCCTAAGAAGTATTTCTTTTTAAATAGTGCTATTTCGGCTCTGCTGAAGAGCTGCTGGTCGGTTCCCTGACCAGGACCTTCTGCTGTCAGCTTACAGCTGACATCAGGAGAAGAGTAGGGAGAGGGGAACTTTAATGGAGGATATCTCTCAAACCATAGCGGTTTGAGAGAGAGGATTTGTGGAATTTAGCTTATTTTTTTAATCTCTACAAAACTCTAAACATTTTATGGGACATTACTGTCCCTTTAACTATGCCCATCCCAGAGACAGGGTAGGAGGGGGAATTTCAGGAGAAAAAGGTGAGTTTAAAACACAGGCTAGAGAAGTGTAGCAAGGGCTTCTGTATTTCTGTTGCCTTTGTGAAAGCAACCTTACTCCACTGGTGGCAAATCACTGTTGACTTTAGTAGAGCCAGTCAAACTGTGTGTAATGGGCTCCAAAAACACTGGTGAGTGCCCATGTTTCTAAAACTGTCTTTGTGGCCTGCTCATTTTCTTTAACCCTTTGAGTGCCAGAGTGGTATGCAACGCATTGCGGAGCAATGCGTTGCCTACCCCTCTGGCACTCAAAGGGTTAACCAAATATTAATCAACAGTTATAATAATGTGAACACTTTGTTTTGGCTAAATCCACAGCAGCAGCCACCGGAGGAGCTCTCTGCAAAGAAGCTTCGATTGACCAAACCCAGCAAATCGGCAGCCCTTCACATAGATCTGTGCAAGGCAGTGACCCCAGCTGATGCCCTGCAGTACCTCCTTCAGTTTTCACGTAAGCCAGTGGAGGCAGACAGTGTTGAGGGAGTACTGAGGATACTTCTGGAGCATTATTATAAGGTAGGATCCACTTCATGTTTACTTCTTTTTGCAGCATCGTATTGTAATTTGCAATCATTCTTAACCCCATATTTTAAAGGGATAGTAATACTTGCAAATTACTAATCCTCTTATTGTAGCTTTGTTAAAAAGAAACTTATTGCCCCCAGTGTCATCTCTCAAACCCTTATGGTATGAGAGATGATAGCGCTCAAAGTTCTCCACTCCCTCCCCCTTCCCTGACTGAACGCTGACTGCAGGGGAAGCTGTCGTACGACAGTCTTATGTGCATCAGGCAGCTCTGTCGAGATCGCGTTTATAAAAAATAAATCTTTCACTAAAACGGTCTTCTACGTGTGCTTGCAAACCAAGCACAAACCAAGAACACGTAGAAGACCGTTTCAGTGAAAGAATTCTTTTTTATAAAAGCGATCTCGACTCTGCAGAGCTGCCTGATGCACATAAGACTGTTGTACAACAGCTTCCCCTGCAGTCAGCGTTCAGTCAGGGGAGGGGGGAGCTTTGAGAGATGACACTGGGGGAAATAAGTTTCTTTTTAACAAAGCATGAATATGGGGATTAGTAATTTGCAAGTTTTATTATCCCTTTAAAGGAGATCTAACACAATCTAATAACAAACTAATTTACCTGACTAGAGCCAGGAAATCCTAATCGATTAGGATTGTGCATTTGTTCAATCGATAATGTCTTAAATCTGTCCAGGAAATCGTGTCCATGGAGGCAGACATATCTTTTGTTGGCAGGATCACAGGACCTCAAACTCTGCTCACTGCACAGGGTAATTGTAACTCTTTAAGGACCAGATGGGTATGCAGTGCATTCTTTTGCCATGTGTCACACACCCCTGTGGTATTTAAAGGTTAAGAAGACTTGTCACGTTTCCAAATTCTACTCTCACTTAGAGCCTCCATTTTCAATATATTTGAATAAATACATTAAAAAAGATTTTAACCAGGCATTTTTATTTTCTCAAAGGGATAGTAATGTTTAAATTTAAGTTTATTTAATATTGTAGGCATTCAAAAAATAAGTACAATGATGTAAGTCGTATCTTTCAAACCTTTATGGCTTGAGAGAGATAACTTGCTAAAGCCCCCCCCCAAGCTGTTTCAGAGAAGTCTGCCATCTAGCCACCAGCAGGAAATTTCTTTCCCGGTACCAGCTGGTGGCTCTTCAGCAGAGCCGAAATCTCACTATTTAGAAATAAATACTTAATTGGAACGGTATACAATGTGCGCTTGCAAACCAGCACACTTTGTAGACCATTCCAGTGAAGTATTTATTTCTAAATAGTGCAGTTTCAGCTCTGCTGAAGAGCTGACATCCGGTCAAATGACCGTAATCTGCTGCTGTCCCAAAAAGTGCTGAAACAGCCTAGAGGAGGGAACATTAGCCAGTTATATCTCTCAAACCATAAAGGTCTAAGAGGAAAGACTTACATTGTTGTACTTATTTAATGCCTACAATATTAAATAAACTTAAATTTGAACATTCTGTCGTCCAATACAGGTTACTGGTCACTCTGGGAGGCCAGTAACCTCTATGGACTAAGAGAAAAGGATTTAACAGGTAAGACTAAAATCCTCTTTTCCCATGAGTGCTTGCTTTGCTCGCTCCTTTCTGATTGGCTCCCGCCATGGCAGCCATTTTGTGCTCTTTCCAGAATAAGTATCCTACGCAGGGCTTGGACTCTCCTTCTCTCCTCTGCTGATTAACCCTTCACCCGCCAGATAAGTTTATTTTAGCGATTTTCTGGAGTGAAACTTTAATCCTACAAACTGTAATTGGGTGATTTCTTATACAGTAAGGTTATTTGACACTGGGAGAATGTCTATACTGCTGGAGCTTGGGGCCAGACCTAAGACTAAGGATTCTGGGGTCTCTGTATCCCCCATTGCGTATTGCTCTTCCTGTCATTCAGGGTTACCTAGAGAATTCTCAGGTCACTTATGCCCAGCATGTTCTGATGTCCCTGAGAGTCTCCCAGGGACCTGCAGCCATGCATTAGAGCCAGTTTGGGTGCAAGAGTTCAAGGCTGCTTCTAGGGACCTTAGGTCCACATTGTAACTCTTTCCATCCCAGTTACAAGGGGTCTTTCATTCTTGGCAGGCCCCCTCCTCAGTCAAATCTCCCTGCCCAAACCTCAGGGAGTACTTGACGTGTCAGATTCCTCTGAAGAGGAACTGCTGGTGGATTCAGATGTTGAGGAATGTTCTGCTGTGGGCTCCTCTCAGTTTTTTGGGGATCCTTTTGAGGCTGATCCTGAGCCGTCCGCTGAGGGCCTGATCAGGTCTGTCTTGACTTCCCTAAACATTCCCATAGTTCAGGAGGTTCCTTTTGACCCCTCTTTTGTGTTCCAGGAACCTAAAAAGCCCATTACTTAGTTTCCACCTAACCCCACTCTTGACCGCCTTGTGTCTGAGGAGTGGAAATCCCCGGACAGGAAACCCTCTGTGTCCAAGAAATTTGTCAAGCTTTATCCCTTTTCTGATGCCACGCTTACTCAGTGGGTTCATCCTTCCAAAGTGGATGCTCCTATTTCCAGGCTATCTAAGTCTACTGCCTTACCAGTCTCTGATGCGTCTGCTCTGAAGGACTAGACTGACAAGAAACTTGAGATCCCCCTCAAGTCCATTTTTGCCATTGCTGGTTCTGCCATGCGTCCAGCATTCGCTGCTACATGTGTGAACTGAGCCATTGCGGTCTGGACTGAACAGCTCACCCTGGCTGTCCATCAGGATGTGCCTACCTCGGATAAGTTGCTCCTTCTCACCAACATTTCTGAGACACAGCACTGTTTCTGCTGCCTTTTTTGATGCCATCCGTTTGGTGGCTAGGGTTTCCACCATGTCTGTGGGGGCCAGATGAGCTCTTTGGCTCAAGATCTGGTCTGCCGACACTGCTTCTAATGAAGCATTGCTCTCCCTACCCTTTCAGGGCACCTCCTTGTTTGGGCCAGACCTTAAGGATCTGATCAGTGAGGCCACAGGGGCTAAGAGTAGTCTTCTACCCTTGATTCCCAGGAAGAAATTGCAGCTTAAAAGTAATCTGTATTTTCGTTCCTTTCAGAATGAGACATGTCCGGTGAACCAGACGGTTCCCTCAGCTCCTCGTACCTCCTCCAAGCCCAAACAACAATGGAAGCCCAAGGTCTCCTCCAAGCCCAAGGCTTCCAAGCCTTCTTCGGCATGACTCACCGAACCTGGGTCCACCCTTTGCTGTGGGTGGTCGTCTGCGACACTATCACAACATTTGGGAGGATTCAGTGACGGACCCTTGGGTTTTACAGGTGGTGATGGAAGGGTACAGGATCCCTTTTGTCTCTCTTCCTCCCTTTCGCTTTCTTCCTTCTCGCACTCCTCAGGGCGCAGAGAAACGCTGTCTGTTTGGCGCCTTTCAGGCTCTTCTGGACAAGGACGTTCTAGAGCCGGTTCCAGTTCAGGACAGAGGTATGGGTTTTTACTCAAACCTCTTTGTGGTCTCCAAGAAGGATAGCGATTGTCATCCCATTTTGGACTTGAAGGATCTCAATTCCTTTGTGACCCGGACTCATTATCACCAGGAGTCTCTACGTATGGTGTTTGCTGCCATGTCCCTGGGGGAATTCCTTGCTTCTCTGGATCTTCAGGATGTGTACTTACACATTGCCATTCATCCAGAGAGCCGGCAGTACCTCTGGTTTGCCTGCGACCGGGGACATTTTCAGTTCTCAGCTCTTCCATTTGGTCTGACGACAGCTCCTCAGGTCTTCAACCGTGTATCGGGAGCCTTAATGTCCGTCCTCTACCAGAACGGCATCAGAGTTACTCCATACATGGACGACCTGCTTCTGAAAGCCCCTTCTTCGGAACTTCTTCATCAGCAGGTTCAGCAATGCACTCATACTCTCACCCATCACTGGTGGATCATCAACTTGGACAAGTCCAATCGTATCCCATCCCAGCGCCTGGTCTTCCTGGGCCTTCTCTTCGACACTCAGAAGAGCATGGTTTTTCTTACGGACGAGGTGGCTCACCAGATCGCCCACAGGGTATCTGCTGTTCTGGCTCAAGATCCAGTTCCAGCCAAGAAGCTGTCCTCTAGTGGGAAAATTCATCTCCACTATAGAAGTGGTCCCGTTTGCCATGGCGCACACCAGGGAGCTCCAGAGGTTCATGATCAAGGTGTGCAAGGGTCAACCAGACCTTCTGAAGATGTCAGTGTGTCTTCATGTGGAACTGAGTTTGTCCTGGTGGCTCGACCTCTCCAACCTGCTGAAAGGCAAGTCCTTCCTGGTATCCTTCTGGACCATGGTGACAACAGATGGCAGCCTCTCCAGCTGGGGAGCAGTCCTGGGTCGCCTGAGCTCTCAGGGTCGGTGGTCTGCGGAGGAATCTCTCCTTCCGATCAACAGATTGGAGCTTCAGGCGATATTTCATGCCCTTCGACATTAGACATCTCAGTTGGAAGAATGTCCAGTCCGAGTAGAGTCCGACAATGCCACGGCCGTGGCTTACATCAACAAGCAGGGCGGAACAAGAAGTCTTGCCGCTTGGTTAGAGGTCAAGGCTATTTTGTCCTGGGCAGAAGATCACGTTCCTGCCATTTCCACAGTACACAATCCTGGCATAGACAACGTCATGGCGGACTTCCTCAGTTGACACACAGTGGACAGCAGAGAGTGGGAGCTACATCCAGAGGTGTTCAACCTCATTGTTCAGAAATGGGGTCTTCCTTACATCGACCTGATGGCGATAAGACACAACAGGAAGATACCGAGGTTCTGCTCTCGGTGGAGAGACCCTCTAGCTCTGGCAGTAGATGCGACGTCCATGCCTTGGTTATTCCCTCTGGCCTACATCTTTCCTCCCCTCCCAATATTGCACAGGGTGTTACGGAAATTACGACTGGTCGTTGTCCAGTTATTCTGATTGCTCTGTACCGGCCTCAACAGTCTTGGTTTTCAGAGCTTCTGGATCTCTCTGTGGCTGAGCCATTTTGGCTCCCTTGACGTCTGGGTCTTCCTCTACAGGGCTACCTGTTGAAAGTGGATGTTCATTGCTATCTTTGACGGCTTGGAAATTGAATCAATATTGAACAAGAAAGTGTTTTCTTCTGGTGTGGTGGCTACTATGCTCAGTGCCCGCAAACCTGTTTCTTCCAACATCTACCATCGTGTCTGGTCGGCTTTTCTGTCTTGGTGTGCTGACAAGGACCCGTCTCAGGATTTTGATCTGCCTACGGTCCTGGCCTTCTTGCAGGACGGTGTGGATAAGGGCCTCTGTTTGCGTTTCCTTAAGGTTCAGACTTCTGTACTTTCTGTTTTCTTTCAGAGGAGCATTGCCATCCTTCCTGATGTCAAGGTTTTCTTCCAGGGTGTTGCTCACCCTATTTGGTGTTTCACAAGGACAAGGTGGTGCTTCGCACTTCTCAGTTCCACATCAATCAGGAGATTGTGGTGTCCTCTTTCTGCCTGGACCCCACCTCAGACAAAGAAAGGGATCTCCACTTGTTAGATGTGGTGCGTTGTCTCACATTTTATGTACACCGCACTGAGTCTATCAGGCAATCAGATGTGCTGTTTTTCATTCCTGAGGGTCCGAGGGCAGGAAAACCTGCAACCAAGGTTACTATTGCTTCTTGGATCAAGTCCACTATTCGTAAGGCTTATGAGCTGAGGAAGAAGCCTGTCCCCTTCAGGGTCATGGCTCATTCTACATGATCCATTGGGGCCTCTTGGGCTTACAAGAACCAGGCCTCCACTGATCAGTTGTGCAAGGCGGCCACTTGGTCGTCTGTGCACACCTTTTCGAAGCACTACTGTTTTGATGTGCTGGAATCGGCTGACGCCAGTTTTTGGAGGAAAATCGTGGAGGAAGTCTTGCCTGTCTAGGATTTCCTTTGGTCCTTGGTGCTTCCTTCACTTTTGAGCCCTGTTGGCTCTAGTTCAGTGTGCTGTGTAACAGTTCTTTGGGTGTTGTTACCCCTGTTCAGTGTCTGTTGACACTTCAGTTGTTTTCGTGGTATATTTCTGATCTGATGGTTCATATCTGCTCTGGTGACTTTGGGGGCCTTGCGCCTGGTCCTTGCCTTACTTCTCGCCTCTGGGAAACTTAATGGTTGGACATCCCAGAGTTACCAGTAACCCGTATTGGACGACAGAGAAAAGAGGATTTTAGTCTTACCTGTTAAATCCTTTTCTCTTATCCATACAGGTTACTGGTAACTCTGGTAGGCGATCCACCCCTTTTAAGTAGGCAGGAACAATTCTAGAATTGATTGAGCCTACCTTCCCTCCTTGGCTGCAGCCAACCTGTTCCAGAGAGATTTGAGACACTAACTATGACTAGATAGTGAAGGCATAGAAGACTCCTGTGAGCATCACCCCGAAGGACCCCCACTGTCTGCCACAGTATAGCCAAGCATGGTCCCTTGACAGGGTGGGAGACCAGTAACCTGTATGGACTAAGAGAAAAGGATTTAACAGGCAAGGCTAAAATCCTCTTTTTTGCTACATCAGTACTATTTTTTTTTAGTTTTCTTTGTATTGTACCATATAACACTTAGTGGCATTCTTTTGTTTATTTCTCTTCTCCCCTCTCTGCACTGTCCATTCCTTTTCCCTCTTGTTTTACTCTTTATAAAGTACATGATGCAGTAAGACCTGGTATAAAATTATTCTGCATCTGCCTGTCTTTTTGTGTTTCAGGAGAATGACACCTCTGTCCGGCTGAAGATAGCATCCTTGCTGGGATTGTTGTGCAAGACTCCTGGATTTTGTCCAGACTCCATTGTGGATGATGTAATCAACACCCTTCAGAATGAGAGTAAGTCCATCTATTTCAGGAGTAGCAAACTGCGGCCATCTGTCTGCATCTGTCCCTCTTTTTATTAAAAGCGCTAACGATGATGTCAAAGACAAGCTCGCTGAAGGAAATGTAGTATAAAGTTATAAGCTGCAAGAGTGGGTTGGTTCCTAGCAGCTGAGGAGGATTGAAGTCAGATCTCTCTTCCTCTCTCTCATTTTAGTGGACTAGTCAGTCAAACTGAAAACTTGTAGGGTTTTGCAAAGCTCTGCACTGGATTGTACACTTATCTGAGAATCAAAGGGTTAAGTCCAGCATAACTGAACTAGACTCCAGCCAAACTGACTGTCTCCATTTATGAGAAACTGTACCGTGTGCTAGATCTGAAGAGTGTGTGTGTGTGTGTGTGTGTGTGTGTGTGTGTGTGTGTGTGTGTGTGTGTGTGTGTGTGTGTGTGTGTGTGTGTGTGTGTGTGTGTGTGTGATTGCGAATGGTGCATGGTGTTTCCCGTACGGTTTGGGCATGCCCTGTACTTCTGGGACCCACTGGACTGCTGTAGCGGTGAGTCCCGATGCATCAATTTCCAAAGGAGTGGGAAGCGGTGCTCCACCCCCTGGCCCCTCCCATGAAAAATCTCTGCTTCTAATTTGTTGACTACCCCCGAACTCCACCCCCTGCACTCACAAGTTTAAAGGAGCAGTAAACTTTTTTTTTTTAGTGAAAAAATATATATTGTAGGGATTTTCCTATTGAGTAAAATAAGGGTACTCCCACTGCTGAGAGATTTATATTTCCAGAGTTATTACAGTTTAAACCCATGTTTTTTTACATTAGCAGTGCCCTCTAGTGGTCAAATTCTAATTAGATTTCCTGTTAGATTCTAATGGAAAGAAAAGTCAAGAAAGTCAGTGAAATACAGTTCTCCATAGAATGTGATAGAAACTGCCTATCACTTCCTGTCAGTTAGAACTATCAGGAAGTAAACACACAGTAAATTCACTTCCTGGTTATTTAAACTGCTATAATTTTTGAATAAAACATCTGACAGCAGTGAGAGTGACCTTGTTTTATTCAGCAGGAAATGCTCTGTAAAATATGTTTTTTCATAAAAAAGTTTACTGCTCCTTTAAAATGCTTTGGGATTTAATATGTCAAAAAAGTAAACTATGGAACAAAATAGAGATCTTGAGGGTAGTTGGTGTTCCCAACAGCAGGGTTTATTCCACTTACAAAAACAAGGTTACTGCCACTGCCTGAAGATGTTCTACATAGAGGTTATTACTGCTCAATCTTTCCTTTTCATTTATTTTATTTGTCGCTTATTCTGGGTGCAGTACTTTTCATGGCCTGAAATTTGACGTGGCACTATTGCTACACAGTGATCATCCATAGACTGCTGTAGCGCCAGCGCACTGTAACATTACCGGCCATGGAGGAGCAGCACCCAAAAATGCAAGATTGAGATGCAATAACATCTTGACTTTTAAAAATCTCTCCGCAGTGGTTGTACCCTTGTTTTACTTGGCAGATAAACTCTGTAATACATATTTTTACCCCATATTATGCAATACTATCACTTGAACAAATAAAAAGTCACAAAATTCCAATTGCTTTTCACTTCTTCAGTGTTAGAGGGGTCTCTAAAGGGGTTAAATCTCCCATTTAAACCTTTGGGAATTTTGTGAAATTTTATTTGTTCAGTTGGTTTGCTTCAGAATTGCTTTTCTTTTCAATGTTCCTAAGATATGATTGTTGCTCTGTTGTAATGTCAATTGCAACTTTATAGTAGATATTTTTCTCTGTCTCCCCTGAGAATCCCATCAAGTCCTGGCACAGCTACTGGACACCTTATTGGAGATTGGCATTAAAATGGTCGAGAATTTGCCCCTCAGGATGCGACTGGTGGATGTTGCCTGCAAGGTAATCAGGGGCTGTTCCGGGGAAAGAGCTGGGGACTTGTGTAACAACAAAATAATCATCTTCTGGGTCTTACAAACCGGGCTTCAAAAAGGGACCCTCTTTTATTACAGGAAGAGGATCTGCATCAAAAAGGGACCCTCTTTTATTACAGGAAGAGGATCTGCATAGAATCTTTGTTTATTGGTTTAGCGATAGCTCAGGCATGTCACACTCAGTGACCATAGCTGAAGGCCACATCATCAGCATATCTCTCTAAAGAATGTTGCAAGAATTGTGGTGGTTATCGTCTAACCTGTGTTACTGTCTTTAACACGCCTCACACCTTAAAGACCTTTGACGGTCATGGCACATCATGGGTTGCTTTGCATTAAAGACACATGACGTGCCAGGACTGTCATGGTATTCCGGGCTTCCTTGCGGGGCTGCACGCAGTTTGGGGAGCCAGGAACCGGGAAAAAAAAATGCGTGTGCGTGTGGCTGGTCCTTAAGGGGTTACAGGGATAGTAATATTAAAAAAACAAACAAACAAAAAAAAAAACCAAACAGCAGCTACAATTAACCTTCATAGTATTTGGGCCATGGAGAGTGTTGTTTCAACACAGTCAGAGTTGTAGTTCAAGAGTAATTGAATGATAAAGTATTCTCCTCCCTCCCCTTTTACCTAGTGTAACACTGCTCACCTCAGATCTGGACCACAGACCAGACAGGTCACAGCAAGGGACAATCTTCTTACTATGACCATAAGGAAAACCCTGCCCCCTTGACAGGTTTTTCAGGTTTTTCCTTATGCTCACTGAAGATTGTCCCTCTCTGCAGTCCATCCGGACAGTCTTCCTGCTCTGAGGTGAGCAGTGTTACATCAGTAAAACTCTGACAGTACTGAAATAACAATCTCCATGGCCCAAATACTATGAAGATTACTATCCCTTTAAGGCAATGGAGTTCAATCTTGTGCTGTGAGTCTCTGCTTAGGAATCCAAATTTTTCAAAGAAGACTTTGACCATGAAGTGAATATTGCGTTTTAAATGTATATTTAAGGAATGTGTTACTGTTTAATTAAAGAAAGGTTCTCTATCAGTCTATAACCTGTTCTGTCAATGTATAGAATTTTTTTACATCTATTTCTGTGAATGTTTTGTTAGGGATGCAGTATTTTACTACTGGCAACTGTGTAAAAGGCTTGTCCTAATTATCTATTCTGTCACGTTAAACACACAGCATCTGTTAGACACTTCTCACGGTGTTAGGAACAAATGCCTGCAGCTGATTGGGTGCCTTGGCTCTGTGGAAAAGAGCACCTCAAAAGAGGCTGAGAATGCTGTCGCCAGAGACGTGCAGAAAATTATTGGCGATTACTTCACGGATCAGGACCCTCGTGTCCGGACAGCAGCCATCAAAGCCATGGTAGGCAGGTAGATTTAGTGTAATATTTTAAATGTAGTATTATAACCCCTTAAACACTAGAGAAGTCTCCAACATAATGTGAAGCAATGCATTGGAGACATCCCTAGCATCCAAGGGGTTAAAGTGGGAGGAAAAATTGGCGTTTTATCCATTTTCTATCCTTTTTGAAATCTAACTTTTAATGGCATGTAACAATTAACTGATTACCAAGATTACACTGAATCTTATTATAAGGCAAAGTGGAACCGTTTTGAGCAAACCAACTGTGCTGTGGGGGGCAAAAAAATCCTTCCAATTCTCTTTCTTTATTATAAAAAACAAACAAAAACAAAAAAAACTATTTTATTAATTTTGAACAAGTAGAAAACATACAAATAAGGGTATGGTGAGGAATAACAATGACTGTGTCAGCACATAGAAATCTTAACGGGATAGTAATATTTCATAATAAAAGCAGCTCTAATTAATCATCATAGTATGTGGACTTTGGAGAGTGTTATTTCAGTTCTGTCAGAGTTGTAGTTCAAGGGTAATTCAATGACAAAGTATCCCCCTCCCGCCCCTTTTACTGATGTAACACTGCTCAGCCAGATCAGAAGGGAGGTGCCCAGGTAGATTGCAGAGAGGGCCAATCTTCAATTAAGATAAGGGAAAAACCTGAAAAACTTGTCAAGGGGGGCAGGGCTTTCATTGTTCTCATAGGAAGAAGGTTGTCCCCTGCTGTTATCTGTCTGGTCTATGGACTGCATTCCACATCTGAGAAGAGATGGCTTACACTAGGTAAAAGGGGCAGGAGGGGAAACTTTCTTTGTGAATTTCTCTCAAACCATAAAGGTTTGAGAGATAAGACTTATATCGTTCTTCATGTTTTTTTAATGCCTACAAATTAAAATAAAGATAAAACAAATTATTACTATCCCTTTAAGTAGAAGACTTATTTAGACACTAACTGGAGCATCCTATTCACCGGTGCAGGATGGTTGAATGGAAAAGGAGTGTCAGTCATGAGGTAAAGCGGGCATGCTTGGTCCGTGGGGAACAAAAAGACAGAATCTCCCCTAATTGGGGGCTGAGTGGTACAAAATTGTTGGGGGAGGGAAAACTAAACCAGAAACAAAAACAAATGTCTCACTTGAGGCAGCTATAAGAAACTAGGTCTAAGTAGAGGGCCCACTGCCAGGGAGAGGGGAAATGGAGTGCAGGGGAAAAAAGCCAGGGTAATGAATTCAGTAGTCATGTGTTAGTAGGAGGTGGTGGAGATAATGGGTTGCAGAGCTCTCTCATATACATCCGTTGTATGTATCGAAAGCAGAGGGGAAAAAGAGTCCTATTTGGTACTGGGAAGTGTGCTAAGAAACGGTTCCCAGTAGCGCACAAACCTTTCACCTAGGTGTCCTCTACCGGACATTGCAATGGACCAGTGTAATTGTGATGTGAAGTACCCTGGACCTCCAGTGGGTAAAAAAATGGAGGGGTAGGCAGTATCCAATGAGATAAAATCACATTTCAATGTGATCATAAAGTCCACGAGAGTGACCTGCAGTTTGGAAAGAGGGGACGTGGACTGGTAGGAGCTGAGCAGGAATACTGGGCAATCTGGAGAAAGGTATTAGCAAACAGTCTGTTATAAAAGTGAGAATATTGTTCCAGAACGTGTGAATATGGGGTCAAGAATATAGTAAGTGTAGGAGGGAGGCTCTGGCATTTGCAGCAAAGATGAGAAGGTGAGACCCCAATTCGATGAGCACAGACAGGGTGTAGGTAGAGGCCCTATGTAAGAGGCAGTAGGATTGATCATGGACATAAGTAGAAGGTGAGCTTTTTTTAGTGTCTACCAAAGCATGATAAGAGAACATCAGTAGTCCAGTCAGGAATGTCAGCCAACCACTTGTGGAATGGTGGGAGCCCCTCGGAGTCACTAAGTGGTGATTACAGGATTTTGTAATTGTGAGAGATTTTAAGGGCTGGAGTATGGGAGATTTTTAAGTGACCGTCAATCGGATTATCCTCCAGCTGTGGCTGAATAGCTGGGAGTTCACATAGTGCTTTGTTTGGAGGTGGGCAAAGAGGTACTTTGAAGGAAGATTTTATTTATTTCTGAGCCTGTCAAAAGTATACATGTCTGCAGTTTCTGGGTCTAAGAGGTTGCCAACACAACCCAGTCCTCTGGAAACCCATGGCTGTAATCTTGAATCAGAGTCTCCCCTTGAAACGTGGAGTTGCCAAGGTGTGGTAAGAAAAGGGTAATGTGTGGGTAACCAAAATGAAGTTGGTGCATATATTACCAAGTCTTGGTGTTTGGGAAGATCAGAGGGTTAGGGAGACAATGAGATGGTTTGGGGTGTGAAGCAGGCCAGAAGAGTGTGTGGGGCAAACTGCTGATCTCTGTTGGAGTCTGTATAAGTCAAGGCTTGCTTGAAACAGTCTTTAGCGATTAGTAGGAGACAAGTGACATTGTATAAGCGTAAGTTAGGTGGAAGCCTCCTTTCGATTCTGGTTGTTACAGTTTAGCTAAGCCTATTTTTGGTCATTGGCCACTCCAAATAAAACCCTGAAATTTCCATAAGGAGGAGCTGGACATCAGTGTGCTTTAAAGATAAAGTGGTAGGGTTTGGATGACATACAACAGCCTGGGGAATGTGACCATTTTTATTATGTTGATTTGACGAATGGATGACTTTCCAAGCTCAGAAGTCAGAGGTAATTTGGGAAATCAGGGCCCAGATATTGAGTTTATAGAGTGTAGCGATGTCACGAGTGAAGTGGAGACCTAAGAATGCGCAGTTAGATGATGTGGGTGTGGCATGAGTCATAATGTCTCCGATTTAGTAAGACTAATTGTAAAACCCGCTATAGTCTAGAAGTCCCGAAAGATACGCAGGATGTAAGAGCAGTTTGAGGGTTACCCTGGAAGAGAAGGTCATTCATAAAGGATGAAAGTTTAATATGGGTGTTTCCACTGGAGATACCCCAAAAGTAGAGTCCTGGTTGACAGTACGCAAGAGAGGGTCAAGAGCTAGATTAAAGAGTAGGTGTGACAGACCAGCCTTGTCTGGTGCCCTTAAGGAGCTCAAAGAGTCAAAAATTGTAGTTATTGGTAGTCCATATCAGTTTAGGGGAAGCGTAGATCAAGTCAACATAGGTCTAGAAGGTTTTCCAAAGCCCTGAATCAGCAAGAGATGGCGCAGGTGTAGCCAGAGGATTTTGGCAAATGCCTTTTTGGAAGGCATTAATAAGAAGATTGGGGTTATTTGGAATATTTGAGGATTTCATGATAGCCTCTATAGTGGTCGGATGTTGGTGACTGAGTAGCAGCCCTCTATAAAACCCATCTGGTCAGCTGAGATCAAGGAGGAAAGGATGTCATTCAGTCTGTGGGCCATGATCTTACTCAACAGTTTATAATCTGTATTGAGAAGGGAAATTGGCCTATATGATTCAACTTGTGGTGGGGGGGTCCTAGCCAGGATCATATTTCTACCCAAACCAGGCAAAGTTAAACCTCAGCGTCATGGCACCTGTGGAAAGTATATGATTGTATAAGGTTAAGAGCATAGGTGAGATCTCTTCTCTGAGTATGTTATAGAATTCGTCCTGAAGGCCATCTGGGCCTGTGGATTTCCCTATTGCGGAGAGAAGAAAGGATAGAGTTTAGTTCTGTAGGAGTGAGTGGTGTGTTTAGGGGTCTGCTTGGTCAGGTATGAGGGAAGGTAGATCAATGTCTTGCAAGAATTCCTGCCTGAGGAGGGTGTTGTCTGGGGCCGGAGTGTATAGTTTTTTATAGTAGACCACAAACAAATTGTTAATAGTTAAGGTGTCAGGTGTAATAGCCGACTCAGTCAACCTTATGGCTTTAATATGGTTTTGGCGCCTGGGAGATGAAATGTGCTAAAAGTGTGCTGTGTTTATTCGCGTGTTGGTAGTATCTAGTAAAATGTTTTGAAAGGTGTAGTTTTGCCTCGGTCTGCAGTATCATCTCATAATCTGATTTTGCGTGAATCTACTTTGTTGGTGGGCATGTCAGTCTGCAAATAAGTAGTGTAGGTCTTTGTGAGAGTGCGTTTGGCCACAGTTAATTTTGTTGAAGTCTCTTTTCAAAGCTTAGACAGAGAAGAAATAATGTACCCAGTGAGGACCGCTTTCGCTGCTGGCCAGTACATTATGGGATCAGACTCCGACTGAGCATTAGTCAGTGTGTATGTGTCCCATGCCCAACCGCAGACTAGAACAGAAGTCCGTGGAGCCGACCGTGAAGGACAGCATGGTCAAGTTAAATTACAATATCAGGGAGAGTGTGAGAAAGATCGGTGCATGGTCTGATATGAGAATGTCATGAATAGTGCAGTCTACTACCAGTGGGAGTACTGCTGTGGACAGAAGAAAGTAGTAATTTCTCGTGAAGGCAGTGTGTGGCTGGGAATAAAAGCTATATTGTCATTCTGTAGCTTGGAGCAGGCACCAGACGTCCAATAGGGCTGTGCATGAAAGAGAGCCTGTGAAGGGGGTATGGTAGGGAGGGGCGTTCTCTGGGGGCCCCCCACTATATTCTAATACAGGCTCACTAATATTGAAGTCTCCACCCAGGACGACCTCCAGCCTTGTGTCATTACATAGATGAGAGATTAGCTGGAAAAAAGAACGACGATGGGGGGGGGGTCATTGGGGGCATACAAATTGCATAATGTAAAGGGTTTGTGGTTAATTTTGCAGTGGAGAATGAGTAATTGGCAACTTTTGTTGCTGCAGTACAGTAGGTCCACACACTGACCCAACCAAGATCTGCAAAGTTTTTGATGTGTGGGAGTGGATATGTGGGTCTCCTGGAGAAGAGCCACCTCTGTGCTGAAACACCGCAGGTGTGAAAGCACTTGTGTGCGCTTCATGGGATCGTGTAGTCCTCCAACTCTCCAAGCGATAAATTGAAGATTGTGAGGTCATGTGTTAGAGGAGGGAGATGGCGCAGAGGGTGTGGTGGAAGCCAGCAAAGAAATGTGTCTGGAGGATGGAAGCATGGGTTGTGCTCTTACAGGCCTAATTGTGGAGTCCCCCCACGTGAGAAGCGTTGGGCTCCAATTGACAAAAAGCTAGTGAAGGAGGGCATAGTAGATGGTGCTACGGTGATTGGAGGAAAAGTATAGGTTAGGGCTTACTATAATGTGACCCAATGGCCCTATGGAGTTAGGGCAGGGGACCCCTGGGTGTTACGCTTCAAAACCAGCTGCTTTAGCTGCATTAAGGGTGGCAGATGTAGAGAGAGAGGCCTGTGGCAGCTATCCCTTTTCCAATGCCCAGTGAGGCAGGTGCTGCCATTGTAGGTTAGCTGCGATAGTTGCAGTTGAAGGTAGAGCTTCGTCTCCATGGTCCCCTATGTTCCCAGTGTTGTGTGGCGTGTCTCTGCCTTCACCTTGGCCCTCCTCTCCAGGAGTGAAACTGAGGCAAGCAGCCTCGGGGTGGTCCCCTTCGTCTCCCCCGTAGGCCTGTGGAGGAGGCTGGGATGATACGCAAGCGGGATGACCCGCAGAGTAGGCCAGAGGCCCCGACTGGGGCGACGCTGCAGTCTGCTAGGCCACAAAGTTCTTGTGCCCATCTGCCTCGACTAAGAGTCACAATCCAGGCTCCAAAATGATTCTCTGAAGCTCGGGAAGAAAGCAGGAAAATAAGTAGTCCTCTCAAATCTCTAAAGAGGTAGGATGGGACTCGACTGTATGGCAGAGGCAGCAGAAGTCCAAGACATATGTCCGACATGTTCAGCATCCAGTTACACCCTCCACCCCTTAAATGGTTCTTTTAATCCCTTGAATGCTAGAGAGGTCTACAACGCATTGAAGCACCATTTAACCCAATGTGAATTTGTCTTTGTTTGCTATAGTGTGGTTACATAAAACCAGTTTCTTTTATTTCCTGCTTTTTTTTTTCCTGCTGTTGATTATTTATTGTTCTAGTGGCAACTGCACATTAATGTATGTGATGTCTTTTTTTTTTTCAGTTACAGCTTCATGAGAGAGGACTGAAATTACAACAGACATTGTACAATCAGGTAACGTGTCTTGTTTCCTTCATTGGTGTCTCAGAGGAAAGATTGTAGCAGTGACCATTTAATGTCCCCGTCTCAAGAAACACGCTGTGGACATTTCTGATAGAACAGTACTCAGTATGTTTAGCAGTGGACAAAACTAATGGCTAACATGACAAAAAAAGGTATTCTTAAAAACGCTTTCAAAATGTAACTCATACTTAACCCGTTAACGACCCATGAGGTGCCAAGACTGTCATGGGTAAACTTCCCTTAAGGACCCATGATGGTCCTGGCACGTCATGGATTAAATGATAGCAGCGCGCCTCAGTGCACGCTGCTATCGTTCTTTTCAGGCTGAAACTGAGCACTCCGGGACCGGAGAGCTACACTTCAGTCCTTGTCTAGTCTGCTGGTTCACATGATCGCTCCAGAAGGGATCACATGTACCGGCATTTTGACTGAATAGGGCAGTGTGCTTGACACACTGCCTTTGTGTCTGCTCTGTGCCTCTCTCTTTCTTACTATTGAAGTAAGGGAGAGAGAAGTAGAGAGCAGACACATACTAAATAAAAAGCATGCAGGAGTTGGTGGGTATTAACCCCTTCACTGCTGGTGCTGGAGGCTGGCTGAATGCAGGTCCATTTCTGACGTGCTAAGAGACACCTTTCATGCAGTCTCCATAAACCTTTAACCCATTGTGCCCAAATGATCCCAAGAGAAAAAATAAAAATTGTGTTTTTTTTTTTTTTTTGTTTTGTTTTTTTTTTTTTTAAATTTTATTAAAATAAATGGTGTCCTATTCATATAAGTATGGTATCAAAAGAAAGCCATGTATATGATATGCATGGGTAGAATAAAGTACTTAGAGGGAAAACACTGTTGAACAAAGACATAGTCAAAAAAGTCAGAATTACTCCAGTCCTTAAAGGGATAGTAATATTTCATTTTAACTTTATTTTATTTTGTAGGCATTAAAAAAACATGAAGAATAATATAAGTCTTATCTCTGAAACCTTTATGGTTTAAGAGATATTCACAAACAAAGTATCCCCCCCTGTTCAACCAGATCAGAAGGGAGATGCCCAGGTAGACTGCAGAGAGGGACAATCTTCAATTAAGATAATGGAAAAAGCTGAAAAACTTGTCAAGGGGGGAAGGGCTTTCATTGTTTTCATACAAAGAAAATTGTCCCCTTCTGTTATCTGTACTGTCATACAACCAGACTCACATCTGAGAGGAGATGGCTTACACTAGGTAAAAGGGGCGGGGAGGGGAACTTTGCTTGTGAATATCTCATAAACCATAAAGGTTTGAGAGATAAGACTTATATCATTCTTCGTGTTTTTTTTAATGCCTACAAAATAAAATAAAGTTAAAATGAAGTGTTACTATCCCTTTAAGTGAAATCTACCTCAGATTTTCTCGGTCCTTAAGGGGTTATGGGATCTTGAAATAATGTATGCAAAAGCACTGTGATTCTAGCATCATACCATGTTCTTCCTCTTGTTTCCTGCCTCACTGTAGGCCTGCAAACTACTATCTGATGATTATGAACAAGTGCGCAGTGCAGCAGTTGAGCTGACTTGGGTCTTAAGTCAGTTATATCCTGAAAGGTAATGTGTCCTGTTTATGAAGCCCATTTTTTAGCTGTCCTGTTAACAAAATGGTTAAAGGGATATTCATGATTGAATGTGTATTATATATTTTTTGTATTTTGCACCAATGTCAGGCACTCTAATACCCATAGTTTTAGAGATACTTAAATATCACATCGTCTGTTTCTCCAGAGAGCTGGCTGTGACTGGTCAGTCGACCAGTTTTCATGACAACCGGCTGGGTGAATTTCGTTTTTAATCTCTAAAGTTCAGTCGGTGCACAGGATGCCTTTAAACAGATACAAATGTCTCTTTGTGAGTGGACAACAAGGCAGGTTGTCATAGCAACTGCTTAGCAGTGGAGGTCTGCGCGCCCCTGAGGGAATGTGTTGAGAGAGAGGATATTAATACTGACTGACATTAATACTGTGTAGTACATTAACAAGAACAATATTATTATTAATCCAATGTCTCCATATCGGGCTGAGGATGATCATTCTATTATTTACATTTTGAGTGAAGGATTATAGTAAAAGTAGGGCAGGGACTGTAGCATTTCACCTTCATCATCATCTCATCATCATCCTCTGCTAATTGCTGACTAATACAGGTTTGTGGGAATTGTAGTAGTACAGCAATTGGGGGGTATCTATCTAGTTTTTCCACCCCCAACTCAGTCTTCTTGCTTATCTCTATATCTCCTCTCTAGCATTGTTCCAATTCCTTCATCCAATGAAGAGATCCGCCTGGTGGATGATGCTTTTGGGAAAGTTTGTCACATGGTTAGCGATGGTTCCTGGGTAGTGAGAGTTCAGGCCTGCAAAATCTTGGTGAGATATCTACTTCTGATATTACTTTAGGATTTACTGCACTGTAAATCAGGGCCATAATACAACTGGACATTATGATAGTAGTATACCTGAAAATCCAGAACTGAAGGTAACACATACTCTAGTTAGAATTTTAAAGGAGCAGTAAACTTTAAGAAAAAATATATATTGTAGGGATTTTCCTATTGAGTAAAATAAGGGTACTCCCACTGCTGAGAGATTTATATTTCCAGAGTTATTACAGTTTAAACCCATGTTTTTGTACATTAGAATTTGACCACTAGAGGGCACTACTAATTAGTTTTTCTGTTAGATTCTAATGGAGAAGAAAGTCAGAGACATACAGTTCTCCACAGAATGTGATAGTTCCAACTGACAGGAAGTAACAGGCAGTTTCTATCAGGAAGTAAACACAGTAAATTCACTTCCTGGTTATTTGAACTGCTATAAATCCTATATAATAATTAGCTAAAGATGTTTGTCAGAAGCCGTCATAAGCAGTAGAAACGGCTCCGCGCTCTGCAGTCAGGCCCAGTAGAGACTGCCCACTCCACGGCTGATAGCGGTTCCAGAAAGGTGCGCAGAGAGGACTCCGGTCTGAATTTGGAGCACCCCGCTCTGTATCAGCCGCGACGTGGGCAGTGTCTACTGAGTATGACTGCACAGCGGCAGTTGCTGGGTGGCGCTGTGACCCATGTACACGGCTCTTCAACTAGTTTTGAATAAAGCATCTGACAGCAGTCGGAGTGCCCTTGTTTTATTCAGCAGGAAATGCTCTATACAATTTGTTTTCATAAAAAAAAGTTTACTGCTCCTTTAAGATAAAAAAAAACCAAAAAAAAACACATTAACTGACATCCTGCAGAATTAGTATTACAGGTTGCATTTTCTCTGTAGGCTGTTCCTCTGTACCTTTTTTGTCTATTTTAAAGCAGAAGTATTGCTTAGAAATCTTTGATTTTTATTTTACATAAGTGAATAGTTTACAGTGGGGCAAAAAAGTATTTAGTCAGCCACCAATTGTGCAAGTTCTCCCACTTAAAAAGATGAGAGAGGCCTGTAATTTTCATCATGGGTACACTTCAACTATGAGAGACAGAAGAGACAAAAAAATCCATAAAATCACATTGTCTGATTTTTAAAGGATTTATTTGCAAATTATGGTGGAAAATAAGTATTTGGTCAAGAACAAAAGTTCATATCAATACTTTGTTATATATCCTTTGTTGGCAATGACAGAGGTCAAAAGTTTTCTGTAAGTCTTCATAAGGTTTTCACACACTGTTGCTGGTATTTTGGACCATTCCTCCATGCAGATCTCCTCTAGAGCAGTGATGTTTTGGGGCTGTCGCTGGGCAACACGGACTTTCAACTCCCTCCAAAGGTTTTCTATGGGGTTGAGATCTGGAGACTGGCTAGGCCACTCCAGGACCTTGAAATGCTTCTTACGAAGCCACTCCTTCGTTGCCCGGGCGGTGTGTTTGGGATCATTGTCATGATGAAAGACCCAGCCGCGTTTCATCTTCAATGCCCTTGCTGATGGAAGGAGGTTTTCATTCAAAATCTCACGATACATGGCCCCATTCATTCTTTCTTTTACATGGATCAGTCGTCCTGGTCCCTTTGCAGAAAAACAGCCCCAAAGCATGATGTTTCCACCCCCATGCTTCACCGTAGGTATGGTGTTCTTTGGATGCAACTCAGCATTCTTTCTCCTCCAAACACGACGAGTTGAGTTTTTACCAAAAAGTTCTACTTTGGTTTCATCTGACCATATGACATTCGCCCAGTCCTCTTCTGGATCATCCAAATGCTCTCTAGCAAACGTCAGACGGGCCCGGACATGTACTGGCTTAAGCAGGGGGACACGTGTTACACTGCATGATTTGAGTCCCTGGCGGCTTAGTGTGTTACTGATGGTAGCTTTTGTTACTTTGGTCCCAGCTCTCTGCAGGTCATTCACTAGGTCCCCCCATGTGGTTCTGGGATTTTTGCTCACCGTTCTTGTGATCATTTTGACACCACGAGGTGAGATCTTGCGTGGAGCCCCAGATCGAGGGAGATTATCAATGTTCTTGTATGTCTTCCATTTTCGAATAATTGCTCCCACAGTTGATTTCTTCACACCAAGTTGCTTGCCTATTGCAGATTCAGTCTTCCCAGCCTGGTGCAGGTCTACAATTTTTGTTTATGGTGTCCTTCGACAGCTCTTTGGTCTTGGCCATAGTGGAGTTTGGAGTGTGACTGTTTGAGGTTGTGGACAGGTGTCTTTCATACTGATAACAAGTTCAAACAGGTGCCATTAATACAGGTAACGAGTGGAGGACAGAGGAGACTCTTAAAGAAGAAGTTACAGGTCTGTGAGAGCCAGAAATCTTGCATGTTTGTAGGTGACCAAATACTTATTTTACAGAGGAATTTACTAATGAATTCATTAGAAATCCTACAATGTGATTTCCTGTATTCTTTCCCCCCATTCTGTCTCTCATAGTTGAAGTGTACCTATGATGAAAATTACAGGCCTCTCTCATCTTTTTAAGTGGGAGAACTTGCACAATTGGTGGCTGACTAAATACTTTTTTGCCCCACTGTATATTCATTCATGCTCTAATTGAGTATTTAACATGCAGTAGCATTTTATTATTCCACTTCCCACCAATTTCAGTGAGGTCAACCCTTCCTGTGCCCACATACAGAAGGTGATCACTGAACTACTGACTAAAACACTTTTATCCTTAAACAAAATAAAAATGTTGCTATTGGTAAACTTTTCACTGAAGTGTAACCCACCACTGAAGTGTAACCCACCGGGTATGTGTCCCTGGCAAACACACCCAGAGGTGGCTGTAAGGAGGAGATATTCAAATCTCTTCTACTCTGCTTGTCCCATTGGGGGCTATACTATAAGCCAAACGCTATATGTACAACACACAACTATGTGCACAATACGTCAAATGTTATACCACACGCCAAACATAATATGTGAAACATAAAACACAAAATGCAGTAGGCCAGATGCTACACGCCATATGCTGTATGCTATACACCCAACCTTATACTCCAAAAGCAATACACTAAATGCTAAAGGCTATACACAAAACTCAATACGCCATGTGCAAAGTGCTATACTCCAAACAATATATGCCAAACGCTGTACGCAATTTGCCAAATGCTATACGCAATTTGCTATATGCAACTTGCCAAACATAATTTGCTATATTCAATTTCCCAAGTACTATACGCAATTTTCCAAGTGCTATATACAATTCCCTAAATGCTATACGCAATTTGACAAACGCTATAACCAAAAGCAAATTGGCAAAAGCAATACTCCAAAAGCTACACGCAATTCATCAAATGGTATATGCCAAACTCTGTACACCAATCGCTATATGCAGTATTTCCAACGTTACACTCTGTTCATCTGTCGGTATATGCCAAACACAATACTCCAACGTTATACGCAGTTTGCTAAACGCAATTAGTCAAATCATATTAGCCAAATGCTATATGCTATCACTTCTTCATAGGATTAGTGAGTGCTTCTGCTTCTTCTGTTATACCAGTGATATTTTTTTCATCATATTTATCATTGCATGTTATTAAAATGTTTAGATCCATCACTGTTGAGTTAGATGCAGCCTTTCACCCTGGGGAAAGAACAGATTTTCTCTGTCGTCCAATACAGGTTACTGGTAACTCTGGGTATGCGATCATCCCCTTTAATTGTAGCCAAGATTCCCCCCCCCCCGAGCTTAAGATCCACAAAAAGCACCTGGATACTGAGCTAGCCACATCTAAGGGCATTGTTAGTTATGGTAATCCGCCTATTGGTGGTATTTCATTTCTAACAGAAAAATAAAAAAGTTTATAAAACTATAGCAGAACTATTCTCTTGCCTTGTGTCTTCACCAAGGAACAAATCTTTCTGGAGCTGGTTGGCTAGCTGCAGCCAAGGAGGGAAGGTAGGATCCACCCCTGCATACAATTCTTGAGTTGTTCCTGCCTACAATTAAAGGGGCGGATTGCCTACCCAGAGTTACCAGTAACCTGTATGGACTAAGAGAAAAGGATTTAACAGTTAAGACTAAAATCCTCTTTTATGGAGAGAACACTATCAACAAGGTTACGGTTAGTAAAAATGAGTGAAATCCCTCCACCATAGCAGTGTACAATACCTATAAAATAAATCTGTGTACATCTCCTGGCAAAGAATCCTACACTATATTCCCAGAATTTCTTGCAGCACAGTGGAAATGAAGTCACACAGTGCAGCCTTTTTTTGTTATTTAGAAAACACCAAATAATGTAAAATTCAGATGAGGATTCTAAATGAGAAGGATATTAAGAGGCTGGTCAGCAACACAGTAGATTTCTTTTAAGGGGGTGATACTCTTGTTTTGTTGGCATTTCACAAAATCTAGCTTTTGCGCCATCTTCCTTCTTTAAAGGGACAGTAATGTCCAGAAAAAATCTTTATAGTTTTGCAGTTCTTAAAACATTGAATCTGAATGCATCAAACATATCTCTCAAACCACTATGGTTTGAGAGATAGTCACATTAAAAGTTTCCCATTTACAGCTGACAGCAGGGGATCTGTGTCGGCTGACAGGAGGAGGCTCTTCAGCAGAGCCGCAATTGCATTATTCAAAACAAATTACTTCATTAGAATGGTCTGCAAAGTGTGCTTGCAAACCTGGCACACTTTGTAGACCTTTCCAATTAAGTAATTATTTTCCAATAAGGTGATTGCGGCTCTGCTACAGAGCCACCCGTTGATCCCCGGACAGAATTCCCCTGCCATCAGCACAGCGCTGACGTCAGAGAAAGGGGAGAGAGGGGGGAACTTTGAATATGAGTAGCTCTCAAACCATAGCTGTTTGAGAGATAAGATTTGTTGCATATAGATTAATTTTTTAAGCACTACAAAACTATAAATATTTTTTCTGGGACTTTACTGTCCCTTTTAACCCTTTCAGTTCCAGAGGTGTAATGCAGTGTGCACCATTCTGGCACTCAAAGGGTTAAGCTCCCTCAGAATCACACATTTTAACCTTGGGGACCAGAGGGGTGTGCAGTGGATTGTGAAGCATTGTATTATTCACACCTCTGGTCCTTAAAAGGTTAACTTTAAAAGTACCACAGGGATATGTAAAACACTGGTGTTGCTCTCCCTTCGTCCTCAAAGGATTATACTAAAATTTCCATTTTGCTAGTTTACCAGTTTCTTTCTGTTTGCACTATGGCGTATTCCTAATGCCTTACCTGGATTTGAGCACCGTCATTGACACCCACTTTACAGATCTGTTTGATTGTATTGCCAATCTTGTACCGTGATTCTAAACATATCACACATTCTGCCTGATACTCAGCTGCTGCTACTGATGATGGAAGTTGTAGACCAACAACAACTGGTGGGCTAAATTGCTCACCTTGCAGACTAACCTGTTTTAATGTGTCTTTTTTTGCAGGGATCGATGCAGCAAGTTAGTCCCCATTTCTTGGAGCAAACTCTGGACAAGAAGCTCATGTCTGACCTCCGGGTACTCGTCTCCCTGTTTTTTATCTCTACTGATAGTCTAGAAAGCCTAAAGAAAAAATAGAAGCTTGATATATCCACAAAAATAATATTCCTATACAAAAAAACAAAGAGAATGCTGGGAGCAAACCAACTGCATCACAGAGTACAAATGCTATTTCCCCAAATTCCCATTGGTTGGTTCTGGTCTGCTGTCAAAACATATCAGTCTCCCAGCAGTGGTGGTAAGAACTAACACTGTAAGGGAATGAATACCTGCTATAGACATAAGGATATTCTGATAAGAATGTGAGTCTTTGTATTTTATTAGATAGGGAAATGTGCAGACTGGATGGCCCAGCTGGATCTAATCTGCAGGCAAAATCTGTTTCCCATTCATTTACCTGGGTTTTTTTAACCACTTAAAGCAATGCATTGGAGACCTCTAGCATTCAAGGGGTTAAAAGGTTTGAGAGAGAGATTTTACAAAAATAACATATTTGGAGAAAGTCCTAACATATAGCATCTACTTTATTTTGGGCATTACTAACCCTTTAATTCATTATGGAATGTGTTGTTGGCCAAAAGACCAGCAGAGGTATAGTTTAGAAGATGTTGATACTTATTATTTTTGTGCAGCACCATATGCTGATTTATGCTTATCAGGGCTCAAAATTTCCACTAGCCAATGGCGAGTGAAAATTAAGCCCTGGTGAGTAGAAATTCAGCCCTGGTGGGTATGTTATGTCTTGCAGTGGCGAGTAACTTTTCAGGTCTGGCTAGTAGCAAAGAATTTCAACTTTTAAGCCCTGATGCTTATGAAGCTCTAAGTGCAGCACAAAGTTTAGCATGTGAAACGGCACTGAGAGATGTCACGTTTTCAGAAATAAGTGTTAATTTCTCCAAAACTGTGCATCCGCTGGTCTTTTCACTCAGAACTGCCTATGTGTCATGTTAGTCAAGATTTCACATGTGCAAACTTAAATTCAAGGTGACAGATCCATTTTAACCCTTTGAGTGCCAGAGAGGTACGCAATGCATTGCCTTACAATGCGTTGCGTACATCTCTGACACTCAAAGGGTTAAAACAAACATTAAATATGAACAGAATCCAAAATGTTTTCTTGATGCAAATAACCAACTACTTACATGTGACGGCTACTGGATGAAAACATTCAGTGTGAAGAAATAAAAATACATTTTAGTGCATTTCTACCCAAAATAACCAAGTAAAGAAATCTTTAAAACTGTTTTTCTAAATTCCAAATTTGAAGGCATTAAAGGGTTAGTAATGTCCTCTTAAAACATAAAGCGATATTGTAACTATTAAAGCAATAGTAACGTCAGAAAAAAAGTATTAAATATATGGTATATACAATTAAAAGAGAGTACTTGCACTTATTCATATCTCTCAAACCGTTATGGTTTGAGAGATATAGGAAAATAAAATTCTCTGGTCCCTCCCCTTTCTGCTTGACGAGCTGTAAAGCTGTCAGAAGTAGATTCTGGTCTCTTGACCAGATGTGGCTCTTCAGCAGTGCCGATATAACGACATCTAAAGATAAATACTTAATTTGTAACGATCTACAAAGTGTGCCTGGCTTGCAAGCACACTTTGTAGACCGTTCCATTGAAGTATTTATTTCTGTCAGCTAGATGGCAGACTTCAGTAAAACAGCCAGGAAAAGGCAAATTTAGCAAGTTATATCTCTCAAACCATAAAGGTTTGAGCGATAAGACTTACATTGATAATCTTTTTTAATGTCTACAATATTAAATCAACTTAAAATTAACCATTACTATCCCTTAAAAAAAACAACAACAAAAAACACTAATATATACACTAAATGATCCCAGTTCCATCTCTCAAACCTTTATGGTTTGAGAGATATAACGTTTTAAAGTTCCCCTTACCTCCCCTTTCCCTGACGTCAGCTGTAAGCTGACAGCAAGAAATCCTGGTCCGGGGACCGGCAGGTGGCTCTTCAGCAGAGCCAAGATACCTAAATCTAAAAAGAAATACTTCATTGGAATGGCTTGCAAACCAGACACACTTTGTAGACTATTCCAAAGAAGTATTTTTTTAGATTGCGGTATTTCGGCTCTGCTGACGAGCCGCTTCGAGTCAGCCGACACGCATCTCCTGCTGCCAGCTTTACAGCTAACATCAGTGAGGGGGGAACTTTAAAACGTTCTATCTCTAAAAACATAAATGTTTGAGAGATGGGACTGGGATCATTTAGTTTATTTTTTAAATAGCTACAATATTGTGTTATGTTTTAAGAGGACATTACTATCCTGTTAAAGAAAATGCACTGAATGTTTTCAAACTAATCAGAGAAGAACTAAATATGTACTGGCAATTTAAAAAAATGTGTTCATCCATTTGATTGCCAGAGGCGCATGCAAAGAATTTCATACCCTGTCTGGCAATTAAAGGGCTAAAAGGGAGCTAGAGCTATAGGAATAAGTGGCTTGATTTAACATAAACATATGAACAGCTTATTCAAAGGATATACTTCCAATATGGCCATGCAGAAGTAAGGAGCACTACAGAACCTGGTGTGAAGAGAGACTGACACAGCTTGGTACATCTGTCCTCTTGACATGTTCCATGAGTACATGAATGCACTGGAAACCTAGGATACAAGAGGTTCCAAGCCCTGTTTAAATCAATGGAATTTGGTGCTCTCCATAAATTACTCCTCCTTGCTTACTGGATATGGCACTTTGGTCTTTATTCATAGAGCTAAAGAGTAGCAATTGGGTTGGGTTATAATCCCCATTTAAATCAATGTGAATTTAGTAGAGAATTTTGATCCTGTGGTGCAGTTGTTTTGCCTTGTAATTACTCTTTGTTCATTTTGTTAGTCAGTACACTCATAAAGTTCTGAGATCCTGTTGAAACAAGAAAACAGGAATTGGTAGTTTAACATCTAAATACTAGAAAAGCTTGATATCTCTCTAGAATCCAAGGGGTTAATATTTATTCAACACTTTTCCTGACAAACATTCCTATGTCTTTATTTACCTAGTCTATTTAGTACATTGTAGTCTGGATCTCATCAAATGATGCATAGTAGACATTTGTGTAATGGCGGTCGAATAACATTTCTCTGTCGTCTAATACAGGTTACCGGTAACTTTGGGTAGGCGATCAGCCTCTTTAAGTAGGCAGAAACAATTCTGAGTAGTGACTGCTGGGTGGAGCCTACCTCCACTCCTTAGCTTGCAGCTAGCCAATCCCCTTCCAGTAAGATTTGTTCCTTGGTTAAGACACAATGCAAGAGAACAGTTCTGCTATAGTTTTAGCTTTTTTTTATCATTTTTCTGTTAGATATCGGATACCACCATTAGGCGGATTACCATCACTGACAATTCCCATCACCCAAATGTGGATAGCTCTGTTAACCAGGTGCTTTTGTGGACCTAAGCCCTGGGGGGAAATCTTGGCCGCAAGTTCTTTCCCCAGGAGTTGCCCACTGAGGCTTCTTCTTGCAATACGGTAATCTGAAGACAGAAGAGGCAGGTCCGACTTGTCCATATTGATGATCCACCCGTGACGGGACAGAGCATGAATGCAATCCTGCACCGGCTGAAGGAGTTCTGGGGAAGATGCCTTCAGAAGGAGGTCTTCCAAGTACAGGGTAACTCTGATGCCGTCACGATGGAGGATGGAAATCAATGCTCCCAAGACTCTGTTGAAGACTTGAGGAGCCGTGATCAGGCCAAAGGGGAGGGCTGAAAACTGGAAATGCCCTTGGTCGCAGGCAAAAGCGAAGATATTGCTGATTCTCTGGATGAATGGTGATGTGCAAATAAGCATCCTGAAGATCCAGCGAGGCCAAAAATTCCCCAGGGGACATGGCAGCAATCACTGTGCGTAGTGACTCCTGGCGATACTGGGACCTGACCACAAAGCAGTTGAGATCCTTCAAATACAAAATGGGACGGCAGCCGCCATCCTTCTTGGAAACCACAAAGAGGTTGGAGTAGAACCCAAACCCCCATTCCTGAGGAGAAACAGGTTCCAAGACAGCCTTGTCCAGAAGGGCTTGAATGGCTCCCTCAAAAAGGAGTTGCTTTTCTGCTCCCAGAGGAGAGCGAGAAGAGAAGGTCCGAGAAGGAGGAAGGGAGGTGAAGGGGATCCTGTACCCCGTAGCCACCACCTGCAAAACCCACGGGTCCGCCACAGAGGCCTCCCAAGCTGAAAGGTAGTAGCATAAGTGGCCACCTACCATGCTTGGCTCTCTTGTGGCAGAACATGGGGGTCCTTTCGGGTTCATGCTCACAGGAGTTTTCCTTTACCTTCTTATTAGTTTTCAAATCTTACTGGAAGGGGATTGGCTAGCTGCAAGCTAAGGAGAGGAGGCAGGTTCCACCCAGCAGTCACTTCTCAGAATTGCTCCTGCCTATTAAAGGGGCTAATCGCCTACCCAAAGTTACCAGTAACCTGTATGGATTAAGTAAAAATGATTTAACAGGTAAGACTAAAATCCTCCTTTTCTGACTCTTTGGGTTTCTTTCCGCCTCCGTGCAGCGGAAACGCACAGCCCATGAACGAGCAAAAGAGCTCTATAGCTCCGGGGAGTTTTCCAGTGGGAGAAAATGGGGAGATGATGCTCCGAGGGAAGAGCTGGATACAGGAGCAGTGAATCTGATGGAGTCTGGAGCATGCGGAGCGTTTGTTCATGGACTGGAGGATGAGATGTATGGTATGGACCCTAATGCAAATCTACCAGCACTCAAAACCTTTGTGTCATTTTCCATTATTTGAAAAATTAAATGGAGAAACTTCAGAGCAATATCTTGTAGACCTCTCTAGCTTACGAGAGTTTAAAACACATCTGAACAGATTTGAACCCGCTGGGATGCTGGTGGGTGTGCAAATTAGCTTTGCAATGCATTGCAACCCTCTGTTCTTTAACTTTTAAAGGATGAGTCCTTTAACTATGGAACTGGTATTAGGATTTTTTTTTTCCAATTTATTTACATACTATAGTCTTTAAACTGCGCACTTCCGGATTATGCTGCATGCTGAATCTTCGGCACAGCTCTTCAGGACTTCCCAGTTCTTATTTCATTCTCCTCTCAGCTGCCCCAGGGTGCGCATTCACTCTTCCCTTCGGTGTGGTGTGAATTGCTTGTTTTGTTACAGCAAGCTCCGGTTATCATTATACTGAGCTTGCAACCTTAGTATAATTATAAATGGAGCTTGCATTAACAATACAAGAGATTCACACCACACAGAAGGGAAGCGTGAATGCACTCCCTGGGACAGCTGGGAGGGAGGTGAGAGGAGAATTAAGAAGCACTGGGAAGTCATGAAGAGCTATGCCGAATATTCAGTGTGCCGCATAATTTGGAAGTGCACAGTTTGAAGACTAAAGATCTTAAGTAGTATGTAAACTAAAAGGGGAGGAAAAAACAAAAAAAACAAAACACGTTTCCTAATATCAGTTCCATAGTTAAACATATAGTAAAAAGTTTTTCAGATGTGAATGTTCCCCTTTAAGGACCCTTGATATGACAGGACCATCATTTTGGTTCTGGCACTTAAGGACTGGTGACGGTCCTGGCACATCACGGAATTCTGAGATGGCAGCAGCGCTGCACTCCGCTCTGCCATCCCAGAATTCAAATCGCGAGGGGAAAAAAAGGCTTTATGACCAGAGCTGTCCATAGATTGCTGAAGCAACAACGGCACCATAAAACGTCAGGCCATGGAGGTACCGCATACAAAAATATACAGGTTTGAGCTGCAATAACTTTAGATAAAATATCCCTCAGCGGAGAGAGTACCCTAAGCAGGATAAACACAGCAATATGTATATTTTTCCATTATTAAGTATTAACATGCTTTTAACTGTCTTAACTTCTATCATAAGTATATGCATAATTCATACTTATAAAGAAGTAAAGTTTTTCATTATGTCTCTCGCTGAGAAAATTCACTGAATTTTTTTTGTGTACATAGCTTATACACTTACTTAACATTCTACTATATTCTACTATAATTCCATTAAGAACATGTTTTACATGGCGTTCAGATTTAACCACTAAAACTGCCTTATTGCTAGCGAATTTTATATACATACAGTGCAACGTGTTTCTTATTTGGCCACTCCCATTTCTACTCCACTTCGCGCACACACACACTGTACCTATGTAAGTCCTTCTGATGAGCAAAAGTAAGTGTCTGGAAGGTAAGTGGCCATGTTTACTTGCTGCCACTAGCCCTTCTCCTGATGTCTCTCCAGAGGTGAGGATCGCAGCAGTGGAGTCTCTGTGTCTGCTGGCTCGCTCGTCCCGTCCCTTTGCAGAGAAATGCTTAGACTTCCTAGTGGACATGTTCAATGATGAGATTGAAGAGGTGCGTCTGCAGTCGATCCATACCATGCGCAAGATCTCGGACAATATTACACTACGGGAGGACCAGCTGGACACTGTGCT